>JACEVL010000114.1:2247500-2355000 GCA_020284085.1 Aporrectodea caliginosa | reverse complement strand
TTCAAGAACTGTTTCCCCGACTCACCTGATCCTCCACCTTTCAATTCCCGACCTAAACGACACCCACCATCACAGTCTATCTAGTACTCTGACCCTCTGACCCTCTGGAAACCGGTCTCTGACTACCCTCTGCACAACCCCTCTGACTCGACGCAGCGCTCTTGAATAAGCTGGTGCCTTGCGCTTGACTTTCGAGTGGCGCCTTAGACGTTTTGATATTTCAATTACGATGACGATTACGATGTGATTTCATTTAAATTTTTCATCCAAAACAGATTTTCTTGTAGTTACAGCTCATATTTCTATTACCTAGATGAAAAGTACTGAGCAACGATATCTGTTTGAATAAGGTTTGTTCCTGTAAACTGCATAAAGACAGTTGAATGCATGTGCAGGACCATTAATAGGCCTATAATGCCTTTCGAAGTCTTCAAAAGGCGCTGGAACGGATAAAACAACTGCGCGACTAGCAATAGGTTGAAAGTGTTTCGTTGGTGCAGAGCATAACCTTAATAGTGAAATAGACGGAGTTTCTTGATATCTAGGACAATCGAACACAGGATAGAATTCAACAAGTGACTGGGAATGCAGAAAATATTAATAAGTACCAGATAGGTTTAAAGTCTTTTAAGTGGGGCACGGTGGCTGATTGGTTAGTACGTTCAGCCTGTACCGCGAAGAGTAAGGGTTCGAGCCTCGTCCGAGGCAGTTACTGTTTAGGGACCTTGAACAAGTCCTTCGCGCAGAATTGCCTGTGTAGAATTGTATCTGCGCCATCGTTGCTATCGTACGGTCGTGTGTGCACTTCTGAACTTTGGAAGGAGGGCAATATCGAAGTACAGTTGTATTGTATTGGATTTTATTAATAATTAAGTCTAGACAGTGGCGTCACTAGGGTTGGTGTCATCCAGTGCTGTAACTCATGGTGGCACCCCAACTGAACGAAGCGCATTAGAAGGTTCCAAAAAGTAAATTCGCACAGATTTTCAACTTTAGGTAAATGGATACAGTGACTTTTGTTACTGTACATGTAAACTTGCCTTACGAAAATGTTTTTGCTGTTACATGTTATTGCTAAATTTAATATAATAAATATCTGCTGAAACGTTTGCACACAAATTTATTAGACAGTCATTCTGTCATTTTTCTGTCAACCCTCTGAAGATGTCACGCGGTGCGGCTAACCCCTTGTACCCCTCCTAGTGACGTCACTGAGTTCAGATTGGATTTAAGTGATGTTCATGCTAAGAAAATCTAATGTAAAAAATATTCAGATTATGTATTATTACTTTTTCTGTAAAAATAGACATCGAAATTCAAAAGGAGTTAGTCGTTGAACCCACGACTTAGTGAACTGTGAAAATGTCTAAGACTTAATGTCATTGAGAAAGCTACGAAGTTAGCAAGACGGAGGTGAAGCAGAGGAAATCTTTATTATTATTTATTGAATGTAAAAGAGAAAGCTATTCTGTAAACTTTAATGTAAGCCTAAATACGGTTTGCAATTGGTCCTACAATAAAAAATATTCTATTCTATTCTATTTAAAACTGAAAGACGTAGATGTCATTCTCTGTCAAAGCTGCCACATCAAACGCTATGTTGAGAATGGGGGAGCATTAGTTTCAAAGAAACGGGCGGAAGTTCCTTTCGATTTTAAGATAAAGCAATATGCACAGACTGTGGCTGTAGACAGTCGCATATTTTCTTCTTGATGTTTTGGCAATGACAATCTAAAAGATATTAGATTAAAAAAATATTCAGATCATATGTAATAATTATTCCTTGATGTAATTATAAGTCTTAAATTTTTATAGGTCACCGATCTTCAGAGTTGTCAATCTCCGCGTAAGTAGCAGAAATTTACATTTTTGATGCCGTCTAAGCGCTTGTGTCAAAAACCTGTGAGAATTATTTTTTGTGCTAACTTTCCATTTAAACAAAACTTCTCTTACAATGAATGCAAACTTACATAATTATTTCAACTAGCATATTAATAAGAGATGACTGTTAGACAGTTAGATGAAAGGCATGTCGATTATTTTAAAGCGATTTCAGACACATAGTGAAAGCACGAACAAAATAAACTGTGGCAGATAAAAAATTATTTTAATAAAATTCTTCAAATATTAAGGTGTCAACATAATTTCATAATGACATTTGCATAATAATTTATATAGCAAGCTCTGCATAAGCTGTAGCCTAATAGAGTTGCAACAGTTGTAACTTTATAGACAATAGTTTAATGAGTCAACATTAACTCTTTTAATGGAATTTGTGAGACGACACTTGTGCTTTAATGTCTATAACTACAAAAAAAGTCTAGACTCTATAGCCTAAGTAATTTGTGCATCTTTGACATCTCTTTTTGTCTACTATAATTTATTCAGTTGAAGAAATGTCAACAATATCCGCAGTTACTGATGACTGGAGCCAAGACCATTCAGTTCTCTCGTCGAAAGAGTCAACTGATATGTTGGTTATTACTATGGAAACAAAGGATAGGCCTATTGCACCCGCAACAAATTCAGCTCCTCCAACAAATGAACTTAATTATTGTCTTAGTAGTACTTTTGCAATTGTTTCCACTTCAATGTCCTCAACCAAATCTCTGACTACTTCCAGTCCCAAACCTTCAACCACGTCTTTAGAGGTTTCCAGTTCTACGTCCTCAGTCACGTCTCTAAAGGTTTCCACTTCTACGTCCTCAGCCACGTCTTTGGAGGTTTCCAGTTCTACGTCCTCAACCACTGCTCCTCCTACATCCACCACATTTCAAGTCGTGGAAAGCACAACAACAGCAACGATAACTATAGTTCCTCCTCCGACGATTGATTCAGGCAATCCGTGCGACAAATACTTGTGTGAGTATGAGTTACTTTTCAACTAAAAGATTATTGCAATTATCTGCCTTGCCAAAATATCTTCACATGCATCAGAATTTCATCATGCATTCACCGCGCCAATTACAATGGACGATGGAAAATTGATAGAGCTTGTATTGCATCTATAAAATTATATAGCGCCTCTCACTGTGCACGTCAATCAGAGGCGCAGGGCATGTAAAACCATTTTCTTCTCTCTTACAGCTTTGCCAAACTATGTGGCTCAAGTCAACCAGGGTTTTGGACTGGACCAGGGATGGCAAGCCTACAAATACGGATTCAGTGACGCCAACGGCGGATACTGGCTTGGAAACGAAAACATCTATCGGATGACAAACAATGGTCAGAAGTGGAATTTGTGCGCCGACGTGCAGGACACCCTTGGTGTGCAGTACTACGTCACCTACAGCACGTTCATCCTGGATGCCGAAAGTAACGGATACACCTACTTTATGTCTGGGATGCAAGGCGGTACGACGGATACGATGGGCCCTGACAGTCGCAAGTACAAATTTACGACTAAAGATAAGAACAATCAGCCCTGCTGTTGCACAAACCAGGCGGCATCTTGTAAAGGTGGATGGTGGTGGATGTGCAATAACCAAAATATGGCTGTGCTGAACGGAGCTGGAAGTTGCGGATTAAAATACGGCTTGGGTTTTGGTCCGACCATAACGATTAAACGCAGCTATATAAGAATAAGTCAGAAATAAATCATATAACTAATATGTTGCATTCAGACGCAATGTTCTCCATTTGACCCCACCCAACACATTACAAACTGGACCCAGTTCGATCAGGCGCAGCATTGCCGCATAAATTCTGACAAAATATACATTCTCCGCCTCATTTGTTTTCTGAAAGTTCCAAAATAAATCAAATAGCAAATTATATTTGTGCTGACATGATATTATTTTTATACTAAAGGGCAAACATTACTAAGGGATGTAGATGAAAGGTCATTGGTGATAAGCATTGTGTAAATATCTGAAGACCTATTACAATGGGCGACTAACCTATTAAATTGATGTTGTTCACTACTGGACGATGCCCCGCGCTGTATACATCGGCGCCTAGGTAGTTAGTTAGCCTACTTATTAACTTTCTGATTATTTCCTGTGAATATGTGCACTGTTTGCCTACATTGAACAATTTTGTTTCATAAAATATTTTGCACTGTCATTGTTTGAAATATCGATTTGCTACAAATCTACTAGCGTTTGATGTCTTGCGTATTAATATAACGACGCTGAGGCGATGTCATTGAAATACACTTTGCGTCTTATTAAAGACGAGTGCATGAAAGACATTTGATGTGTTGTTTGTGTAGTCGTGTGATTTAATTAAATGAAAAAATTAACTAGCAGCATCTAAAACGCCAGCACCATAGGACATTAAATAGATAGATAGGGCTTGAGGATGACGATTTCGTCGCCTGAGAATTATCTTGTCGTATCTCCACTTTTTTTCGAAAAGCAGTTTAGAGTTGATTTTGTATCAGAATTTTTTGATCTTTCTTCAGTTTCAACGGCTAAGAGATACGACGGGTCGTTTTAAAGATGTTCAACAGAATATACTGTCGTAGGCTATGTCCTGTTTTCAGAAACATTTCATCGTATCTCCACACAGCATTCGTTGTGTAGCAGTGTATGTTGTTGTATGTCCAGAGAAAGCTCATCGTTGATTGGACGAGCAGGAGATACAACAGTATAAATCAATGCGCTTAGCTGGATTAAAGTGTCGCATATCCAGACAATTAAAAGTTTTTGTTTTAAAAATCCGGACTATAAACATTTATACATGAATATTTTAACGAAAACACTCTCTAGTAATTGGTCGTTGCTTGATTTAGTCATTGCATGTCTTTGTCTTCCGTAGGATGCTTCGTAATATTTGTAAATCCGATTTATACAAAATTTTCATACATTTCTGAAAAACAGCTCTATTCGTAAATTTTTTAAATGCAGGGTCTTTATGCAGTGTTCATGTTTTAATATGACGCCTGTGTGTGAACTGTAATTTGATAATGCCCTCCTTATTGCATTGAATTTCTTATCTTTCCGCAAAGTGCGGCCCAAACCTCAACCCCGATTATCTCGAAATTTTGGAAAATGGAGAGACGCGAGGATAATTCTCAGGCGACTATTTGCCGTGCTAGATAATTCAATGTAGAGCAGAACCATGTATGGATAATCCAAATTCAACCGGTGGTTTAAGTTTGTCTACTCAGATGTTCCGATGTCGCCGCGCCTTCTGCCGAACGCTGCAGAGAGCTTACTGTACTTGGAGACTGACTGCTGCGGGCTTTTCTCGCTTCAGGAGAGGACACGCAGTTCTTCCGCTTCTGATCACTTCGTAGAAACGTTGAAACGATTCTGATCAGGTGAAATCGAATTATTGAAACTCATCGAACTATTAGTTCAGTCTTGCGATGGCGTACCTTGTAAATAATCGGATTATTGAAACTCATCGAACTTAATATATGAACTTATATTAACGGTAGAGGGCGAAAGCGATGGAGTACCTTCGGTAATTAATAGTGTGACGAAGACTGGTCTGATTGCTGGCATAGTAAATTTGACAGCGCTTTTTTCGTAATTTAATTCCAAGCGGGTCGTTATTAGCGGGCTATTTCTCGAGCGCGAATATTTTCGCGGGTTTTTCTTTAGTGGGAACTAAGACTGTTGTCTGATTTTGTTGCTTGTAATCTCGAATTTTATGGCTCCAATTTCAAGGATGCTATGTTTACGAAACTTGCTGTATCAAAAATACAGCCCGCAAAAATAAAGTTTTTACTATATCCATCTAGTATCCTAATAAATGCGTCTTGTACAAGTAAGTTACCTCTACAAATATATTACTCCGCGTTCATTTTACGACATAGCGCGCGTAAGTAGACCTATATTTAATTAAGTAGGCAGGCAGCGCGCCCATTCAGTTGCGGCCAATCACAACGCCGGCCAACTTATGTATACAATGCGTATCGAAAAGATTTCAATATTTTTATTCCCAGATTCGAAAAGTTATGAGTCCCCGATTCTATAAGCTACTGTTACTTTGTGGGGGACTGAAATTTTATGTAGCTGATTAAGTGTCTTGTGGAAACAAGAGTCTATCTGCCAAGTTTCAGGACGATTGAATGTCATTGTTTTTCGTTTTTTATGTGATCGAATTAGTCGTCGCAAGATTTGACATTTTAGCCTTGGCTCGTGCGTTTTTAACAAGCAAGGTTGCTGCATTCAAGAATTTCCGTAAGTTAAACTAGATGGATAAAAAGGGCAGCGATTCAGAGGAAAGGCGCCAACAGTTAGTCGCCTGAGGGACCTGTTGCAGCCAGTGAGAAAGAAATTGTCAGATTTCTTGTAGAAATAGATTGAAGTTACAGTAATGGAGTCTTAGATTAGATTTTAAACAGAAACTATGTAAAGCAAGAGTTTAAAAGCAAACCTTGCGATCTGCGATCAAAACCCTAGGAGAAGAGAGACGCCCTTGATCGATAGAAGGAGGGACGAACTCTTGACGTGGTTGCGTGTCTGTGTCGAAGATTCGTATCTACTCTGTCACCTCTTACTGTGTCGGTGAAGTAAAACATTCAGGAGAATAAGAAGTAATTCTGTGATCATTGTCGATAATTGATGACTGCTGAAAGAACTAAGAAAATCGACATAATATTTTGAGAACTGAGAAATCAATCATTAGTTGAACACTTTTGGAGGGAAAACTTCAGAAACTTTAATTATTTGACAATTATATCAGAGAATTGTGTTACATTAATTTGTGCTAGAAAATTGGCCTACTATCGTAATGTTTGTGATGACCAAGACGAGGTTTCTGGCAGTTTTGGATCAAATATCACAATTGCAAGAGAAACAGTATTTATTATTTCAGTCAATAATGCAATGTCAGTCAAGGCGGAATAAGGTTTTACAGCCATTTCTTAGATCCATCTCAAAGGAAAAGAGGTCTGCTTCTTTATGGCCTGTTTCAGAAATGATGAATAAACCTATCGAAGGGTCAGTGCCCAACACTGGGTAGCCGCGGACAGCCATGTACGCCATCTGGGGAATACATTGGCAGGCCATAAAGAAGGTGTAATAACTACCCCTGTTGAGATGGAGCAATATAAATTGATTAGTGTGTCACCGCTCAGTCTATCTCTACCATGTATGCCTGCAGAGAAAGTAGAACGAGATATTTAAACCGGCGACCTGGGTTCGAATCCTGATACCCGACACCATGGACTAGATAGATATGCTTGACCCCTTGTTCTCTCGACAGCGCGAGTCGCCAGGTGGCTCCACGGTCGCGAAATAGTCAGTGGTATAACTAATTATAAATGGCTTCGTTGTTCAGTAGTTTGAAGTAGAAATCTCGATGGGCGAGTGAATACTTGTTCGATACTTTGCTACTTTGGATGAAGATATGTATGCAGGCAAAGAGCTGGGTTTCTATCGTGACAATATTAATGGTGACCGTCGAAGTGTGTCCAGGATTTCCGTATGTCTTCAGAAGACAAATATTCTCCTGAGAACGTGCTGCCGAATATCATGCCCGGCAGACATCGTAACATAATTATTAGGCCTATCACCCTCTATAGGCGAACGATCGATTTATTATGAAGCACACTGGGAAGGCTGGCCACATACAAGTTTTTATCAATGGCTTCGTTATTCAGACACCATGGATGATGACACCGATATGCCAACAGAAAATTTCAAGTGTGCAGACGATGATATCAGGTTTCAATATAAATCTTCAAAAGTTCGCATTGGAACTGTCGTAAAGATATTAATTTAGGTCCATGCTATTGGGTTCGCTATTGGGATTTTAATTATAAGACACATTAGCATATGGAAAAGCAAAGCAGTATTGCTATAAAACATGCCTGTACTGAGAGCATTTATAAACGAAAACGAACCGGAAATTAAGTTCTGAGCGTTGTCTCAGTGGACAAAATAATAAGAAAATGTGGCATTCTAACTCGATGCACAAAGTCGGATGCAGGTCCAGATGCAAACCAGATAATTAGCATTTTTAGCGCAATGCCCAATGATGACCACAGTCACAAACTTTACAGAAATTGGTGAAATTAACTATGTGTTCTGGAAAACATCAAGAGGTTTTAGTAAATTGCTTACTAGTTGTAAATATTTGATTAATAGAACTTTTTTCAGTTTCCCGGTATGACTAAAACTGCAGAGCATAGTTTTGCATTTCAAGTGCTCTTAAAATGTTAATTTTGGAACACCTGTCTCAGTGGACAATGTCTTTAGTCCATACGCTGCAGGGATGACCGGCTATTGAGCATTTCGATAATTGCAGCGGGTCTGACATAGATTAATTGTTTTCTGATCCACTTATAACCATGATGTGCTGTTGTTTTGAATTGTGTTTTATATACGAATACGAACCTGCTCTGGTTTTTCTATGGGCAAGCGTATCTAGCAACGACCCACCATCTATCGTGAATGCTAGTCTACCGCCTGACAACAGCAACCATCAGCAGATAACCGATCTATTCAAATGAGGACGTAAAACAAAAGATGTTTCTTGAACAGTTCCACGTAGGTACTGAATGAGACCGTGACAACCCAGTCTGTAGTGGTAGGGAAACACACATGTCTTTGATGATAATAATGACAACGACAACAATAGAACATAATAATAATAATAGTAGTAGTAGTAGTAGTAGTAGTAGCAGTAGTAGTAGTAGTAGTAGTAGTAATAGTAATAATAGTATACTAATAAGTAAGTAATAATAAATCATAGTAGTATTATAGTATTAGTAGTAGTAGTAGTAATAGCAGTAGCAGTAGCAGCAGCAGCAGCAGCAGCAGCAGCAGTAGTAGTAGTAGTAGTAGTAGTAGTAGGCCTAGTAGTAGTAGTAATAGCAGTAGCAGCAGTAGCAATAGTAGTAATGATGATAATAATAATAATAATAATAATAATAATAATAATAATTATTATTAATAATATTAATTATTAATAATAATAATTATAATAATAATAATATTCAAGTAGGGATCATGTATTATTTACTACTATAATAATAATAATAATAATAATAATAATAATAATAATAGTATTATTAGTAATAATTATTATTATTATTATTATAATAGTTAATATTAATAATAATATTATTATAATATTATTATTATTATTATAATTATAATAATGAAACCCGAAAACTGCCTGGACTGCAATCATCAAATATTCACGTCTTTGTTCATAGACAGGTACAGTAGGCCTACTGTATACCAATTTAGAAGTCATTTGACTTTCTACCTGAACACACCGGTAAGCTGCAAACGTGTTTATATTGGTAGGCCTACACAGAGTTTGCCATAAAGACGTCCGCTATATTTTTAATCTTAAAGTTAGGCTCTATACTTTAACACGTGAGTTATGTTTTAAATAAAAAACATACAGAATTACTACAAGAAAATTAATTATAATTCAGTACAATCTCGTATCGTAAAGAGGGAAAGCAAAAAGCGGGGGGAAAGCCATTCGTTTTTATAGCTGTAGTTTTCGGGTTTCAAGTTTACTGCTTTCAGGTATCTAAACATTAATTAAGAAAAATAAACAACACCGATAAGATATAGTTTAAAATGAATATTGAAAAATTATTAATGAGTTTTAAACTTATAATTACGGCCCATGTCCATATTTAAACGGAGATTTATAAAAAACACTAGTTGAATGACTAAATGCACCGCAAATGCGATAGTAGGCCTAGTAACTCGCTTTAGAGCAGTGGTTTTCAACCTTTTTGCATTGGCGGAACCCTACACAAGCACTCATAACTTGTAATGTTGGGATATTAGGGATAAATATTTAGGTTTAAGAATTTTAAAATTTAAAACTTTAAATATCAGTTATCTGCACTGCTGATACAGAATAGGGCCTATACCATTACACTACCAATGCACACTTAATTAATTAGCCTAACACTCTGGTTTAGTGTCGACACACGATATCAGTGAAGAACAGCATTTTTATTTTTATTTCGCCAGCAACTATTTCTGACAGATGGAGTGAATATTGAAAATAATCTGGAACAGTGTTATAGAAAAGCTGTACTACAAGTAACATTCATCAAGTTTAGTGGAAAATCTGTGCCTGCTGGCTCGGGTATAACAGTCTAAATACCGGACGAATCGTAGAGATAAACTACAGTGGCTACACACGTAATAATTTGTCCTCAGCAGACAACTGCCATACTCGCTTTTTGTTTCTATGGTGGTCATGGTAGAAAGTCGGAATCGTATAGGTATGCCAAACTTTCGAAAACTACATTAGAATTCGCAAATCTTTATGAGCAATACATGGATATGCCTTTTCAACCAATATCCAAAATGAATCTAAGTCCAGCTCCTCATTCTCCAATTTGAGCGTTTCTCAGTCGCGATTTCAGCGAGTTGTTCTCCTTTTGTATTGTATTGTATTGTATTTGAACACTTGTTATAGCGCCTCAACCAGATTTCCCATTCAGAGGCGCTTTTGCAAATTTAACGGACCCAGAGAATAATAATTTCTAATAAATGGGTTTCTGACCCAGTTGTAGATCAACTGCTCAACAGATGGGGTCAACAGATGAAAAAATTAATAATTATTAAGACTGTTGAACAGGGCGTTAAAATTGTTTAAAATAACGGTAAAATTTCTTTGTACTTTTTGTCTCAACGACGTTTGGAAACGTAGGCCTATCTAGATTCTTATTTGATTCAAGCCTCTTTCAAATTACAAGGGTTAGTCATGGCCATAAGTAGACTCATTGATGAATAGGGCCGTGTAAGCTATAATATGTAGTAAAATGAAATAGAAAATGCAACAATACATAGGCGTAACAATGATAACTATCTTAACTTAGGATCGTGTCATGCAAGACTGAATGCGGTGAAGAATTCTGCTTCTTCCTAATCATTATGTGAATTCAGTTGGTGTTTTTAAATTTTATATGGAAATGCGGTGGAACCCTGGCCGACGCACGCGGAACCCCGGTTGAAAACCACTGCTTTAGAGAAATGACCCGAACAAGGCAAACCTTTTTTGCTGACGCTTTCAATAAAACGTCTCGGAACATGGATTTTGACGGGCAACGCATTCCAGAGTGTTTGTCCAGATGAACCAGAATGTATACTAAGCCTTTAAGACTGAAATCAGGTAGGCTAAGTGTCTGTTGTAGCAATGTAATATTAGCAGAATCTTACCCAGTAATAATTATTCATCTATACTAGCAGTGAAAACATAGCAAAACAGATTTGGGTAGTAAAATTAGTTAAGAATGTTTAGTAATTGTTTACGGTAGCACGCTTTGCCATTCAATATCTTTATTCACATTTTAATTTCTATACAGTAGAATAGGTTTTACTGATAATTATTATAATATCATTATATTTTTATGTTACCAGATCATTAGGCCTTCAAAGGAACACTTGCTGATAATACGAAGAACATAACAATGTTCCGCCAATGTCTAGTAGCCTTTCTCCTGATGTCTAATATGGCATGCATGTTGAAATCTATGGTTATTGCGAAAATCTTTGAGAAAAAGCGATACCCTGACGGAACAGTGACCTGTGCCTTGGATGAGCCATCTCTCGTGATTCCTCTTGATCAGTTGTCTCCGTCATTATCTGATGGAGATTCATGCGTGGCTCCAGGGGCTCTGTGTGCCATGCAATGTGTCCAAGATCCCAATTGCACCAACTACAACTACAGGGCGTATCCTAGAACCTGTGAGATATACCACTACACGCCGACAAACTGTTCACCTTTGACGGGATGCTACCATGCAGAGGTGAGTTGGAATAAGCCCTCTCTGTCTCATCGTATCGTAGTTTACTCTCTGTATTTAGAAGAGTTGAAGCATAGTGTTGACTTATCGAGTATTTGATGGTTCGTTCGAACCACACAAGCTGTCTTTAACTAAAGGCTTTAATCTCGAAATTGTATTACTTTTTTGAAGGTCGATCTTAAGGCATTTAATTGAAATTGTCAATGAAAAACAGAGTTTCTTAGAGTTACAGCTTATATTTCTATTTTCTAGATGAAAAGTACTAAACAACGATTTACTGTACACTTACTCCAAAAGAGGGTTGTAAGAATCATAGCTGGTGTACACTACCTGGCTAAGACCTCTAGTCTGTTTAAAAGTTTAAACTTGTTAACTATCTTTGACCTACAGAAACTCCAACTTGCTATCTTCATGTACCGGCATCAGAGCCAAACCTTACCCAGTATATTTAATTCCTATTTCTCCACTAATGCTTCTGTCCACGGTTATAACACTAGATCCCGGTTTAATCTTCGCTCTGCAATCTGTAAAACTAAGGTTAGGTAATTTTCTGCTAGAATAACTGGGCCTAAACTATGGAACTCCATTGACCGTGGCATCCGTAATCTAAGGTCACTCAACTCCTTTAAACAGGCCTATAAAAACACTTACTTAACTGACGTTGATTTTACTACTGTCATGCCTATTTCTCATCCTAAGCTAATTGAACTGACTCATGTTTCCTTTCTAGTTCTATAAATTTGTTCCATCACGGTGGGGAAGACTAGATAAGCCCATTGGGCTTCTTCTCCCCATGAATCGATTTTTATTACTTAACCTGTTAGACTTTAACCTCTTCAATTTCTGTCTCTTATTAATGGCGCTTATGAAATGTAAACTGTTAATTACTGTATTCACACGTATACATTGTGTTCACTGTTCATGGAATCGATTCTAATTTGAATTTCTCGTGGTATAAGGGTTTGTCCCTGTAGACTGCACAGTTGAAATCAAGTACAAGATTATTTATATAACGCCTTTCGATTCTCCCAAACGCGTTGACACGGATCAAAATGGTGTGACTTACGATAGGTTGAAAGTGCTTTGTTGTGGCAGAACGGAACCATTAATAGGAATTATTGGAATTAAGAGGAATAAATGGATTATAATGTTAGAGGGCGGTTTAGCACACGAGAGGGCAATTGTGTTGGTATCGTCGTTTGACAAATTGAGAATACGAAAACTTACAGGGATTGTAGTAAATATCAAAATAGTTGTAGTTGGGTTTTAAGTCTGGATTCGAATAGAATCAATTAGATTGCGTGGATCGTAATTGCAAACTCGAAATTTCGACAGCGCCCAAAAGCAAAGGGAACCAGCACTTAATTAAAACGGAATCGATAGGCAGAAGGTCAATTAAATATCCAAAGGGTTAGGCAGACAGAGAGTCAGACGGATAAGGTGGATGGTGTTTAGAGTTGAGACGACGAGAGAGCTGAGGAAAGAGGCGGAATCGGGTTTGTAAAAGCAGTGTTTTAAATTTTGAGTCACAGACCTGTGGAGAGATAGCGAGATGTGAGGTTTTGGCGAGTTCGTAGGATTAATAAGATATTTGTCGTAATACTGGCAGGAGTTTATTCCAGTCAGTATGGCTATGGCTGTGGAGCGATTCGCAAGTTTTATTCCAGATAGGCACAGCAGCTGTGGCTATGGAGTGATTTGAAAATTGTAGTGATGCGATGACGGAAGGGTGGAAATGTTAGGTCAGAAGAGTGAAGTGGCTGGACCACGAACAGCTGACGGAGATCGAAGGGTTAGGAGGATTGAAGTGTGTTGTCGTAGTTGAGATTTTATATTGCATTGGTTCAGATGCTTTTAGTGTAACAGATGTGGTGATGTTTCGGTATTTTGATTACAGCACGGGAGAGAACATTCTGAATAGCTTGGAGGCGGTTTATTTGGTGATATCCGTGTTAGCGAAGAGATACTTGCAGTAGTGTGATTTTGCATGAACTATAGATGTAGAGGTTGTAGATGTAGGTTTGAAATAGAACAATTAGAACATAGGTCGGATTCTGTTAAGGTTGTGGATATGCATGAAGCTGGAGCGGGAAAGATGGATGCTGTGATAGGAAAATCTATCATCTTCTTGACGTTCTTGCTATGGCAATCTATTAGATATTAGATAAAAATATTCATATCATAAGAAATAATTATTCTTTGTTGTAATATAAGTCTTAACATTTTACAGGTCCCCGATCTTCAGAGTTGTCAATCTCCGCGTAAGTTGCAGAATTATTGCACTCTTTGTTGGAAACTGATCAAATTCTTTTGACACAGGCTAGGTTTCGCAATTAGAAGTAGAATTGCGAAAACTATATTCTTTGCAAGGTTACAGATTTCTCTTTATAAAAATATTTCCCAAATGAATAGTATGTTAATAATAGATAACTTTTAGACAGTTAGATGAAAGGCATGCTGATTAGTTTAGAGCATTAAACAGATTCCACGAAGGCACGAACAAAATAAACTGTGGCAGATGTGAAATAATTTTAAGAAAATTCTCCAAGTATTAAGCTGTTGAAATGTCTTTAGAATGAAATTTTGATATACAGCAAGACCTGCATGAGTTATGATAGAGTTGCAACAGTTGTAACTTTATAGACAATAGTTTATTAATTCAAACATTAAAACTTTTAATGGAATTTGTGAGACGACACCTGTGCTTTGATGTCTTTATACAAAAATAGCCTATAGCCTAAGTAATTTATGCATCTTCAACGTATCTTTTTGTCTATTATAATTTATTCAGTTGAAGAAATGTCAACAATATCCGCAGTTACTGATGACTGGAGCCAAGACCATTCAGTTCTTTTGTCGAAAGAGTCAACTGATATGTTGGTTATTACTATGGAAACAAAGGATACTGCAACCGCAGCAAATTTAGCTCCTCCAACAAATGAACTCAATTATTGTCTTAGTAGTACTTTTGCAATTGTTTCCAATTCAATGTCCTCAACCAAATCCCCGACTACTTTCAGTCCCAAACCTTCAACCACGTCTTTAGAGGTTTCCAGTTCTACGTCCTCAACCACGTCTTTAGGGGTTTCCAGTACTAAGTCCTCAACCACGTCTTTAGAGGTTTCCAGTTCTAAGTCCTCAACCACGTCCTTAGAGATTTCCAGTTCTAAGTCCTCAACCGCGTCTTTAGGGGTTTCCAGTTCTAATTCCTCAACCACGTCTTTAGGGGTTTCCAGTACTAAGTCCTCAACCACATCTTTAGAGGTTTCCAGTTCTACGTCCTCAACCACGTCTTTAGAGGTTTCCAGTTCTAAGTCCTCAACCGCGTCTTTAGGGGTTTCCAGTTCTAATTCCTCAACCACATCTTTAGAGGTTTCCAGTTGTACGTCCTCAACCACGTCTTTAGAGGTTTCCAGTTCTAAGTCCTCAACCGCGTCTTTAGGGGTTTCCAGTTCTAATTCCTCAACCACGTTTTTAGGGGTTTCCAGTACTAAGTCCTCAACCACATCTTTAGAGGTTTCCAGTTCTACGTCCTCAACCACGTCTTTAGAGGTTTCCAGTTCTAAGTCCTCAACCGCGTCTTTAGGGGTTTCCAGTTCTAATTCCTCAACCACGTCTTTAGGGGTTTCCAGTACTAAGTCCTCAACCACATCTTTAGAGGTTTCCAGTTCTAAGTCCTCAACCGCGTCTTTAGGGGTTTCCAGTTCTAAGTCCTCAACCGCGTCTTTAGGGGTTTCCAGTTCTAATTCCTCAACCACGTCTTTAGGGGTTTCCAGTACTAAGTCCTCAACCACATCTTTAGGGGTTTCCAGTTCTAAGTCCTCAACCGCGTCTTTAGGGGTTTCCAGTTCTAAGTCCTCAACCGCGTCTTTAGGGGTTTCCAGTTCTAAGTCCTCAACCGCGTCTTTAGGGGTTTCCAGTTCTAATTCCTCAACCACGTCTTTAGGGGTTTCCAGTACTAAGTCCTCAACCACATCTTTAGAGGTTTCCAGTTCTACGTCCTCAACCACTGCTCCTCCTACATCCACCACATTTCGAGTTGTGTCAAGCACAATAACAGCAACGGTAACCATAGTTCCTCCTCCGACAATCACTTCAGGCAATCCGTGCGACAACTACTTGTGTGAGTATTAGCCACTATTCAACTAAAAGATTATAATTGCAATTGTCTGCCTTGCCAAATAATTATCTTAATATGCATCAGAATTTCATAATGAATTTCCCGCGCCAATTACAATGGACAATGGAAAATTTTTAGCAGCTGGACATTGAAGACCACTTTCCTCTGTGTTCCAGCTACGCCAAACTATCTGATGCAAGTCAACCAGGGTTTTGGACTTGACCAAGAATGGCAAGCCTACAAAAACGGATTCAGTGACGCCAACGGCGGATACTACATTGGAAACGAAAACCTCTATCGGATGACAAACAATGGTCACAACTGGAATGTATGCTTCGACGTGCAGGACCAATTTGGCTCTCAGTACTACGTGACCTACAGCACGTTCATCCTGGATGCCGAAAGTGTCGGATACACCTACTTCGCATCCGGAATGCAAGGTGGTGCTGCATTCGATCCGCTAGGTCCAGACGGTCGCAAGTACAAATTTACTACTAAAGATAAAAACAATCAACCCTGCTGTTGCGCAAACCAGGCGGCAGCTTGCAAAGGTGGATGGTGGTGGAGTTGCTATGGTGGGCAAATGGTTGTGCTGAACGGAGCTGGAAGTTGCGGATTAAAATACGGCATACCTTTTGGTCCGTCTCTACAGCTTAAACGCAGCTATATAAGAATAAGTCAGCAATAAATCAAATACCTTATTTCGCATTCAGTCTCAATGTTATCCATTGGACCTCACCCAACCCACAAACTGGACCCAGTTCTAACCGAGCATTACCACATAAATACTGACAAAATATACAATCTCCGACTCACTTGTTTTCTGAAAGTTCCAAAATAAATCAAAATAGAATATTTTATTTGTGCTAACATTATATTATTCTTTATGCTAAATTGCAAACATTGCCAATGGGTGTAGATAAACGGTCATTGATGACGAGCATTGTGTAGTCCTAAATATCTGAAGACCTATAATCCTATGGGCGACTAACCTATTAAATTGAGGTTGTTCACTACTGGACGATGCCACGTTCTGTAGACATCGGCGCCAATGTAGCTATTTATTAACTTTCTGATTATTTCTTGTGAATTTGTGCATTGTTTGCCTAAAATGAACAATTTTGTTTCATCAAATATTTTGCACCGTCATTGTTTGATATATCGATTTGCTTTTAATCGCTTTTGATGCCTTGCGCATTGATATAACAACGCTGAGACGATGTTCTTGCGTCTTATCAAATACTTTTACAGCGGTGTTGCTTTATTATGCACGATTTTTGATATGTTGTTTGTGTAGTCGTGTGATTTCATTAAATGATATAATTAACTACTAGCATCTATAAAGCCAGCATCATAGCGTATAAATACGTAGATAGGGCTTTGGGGAAGACGATTTGCCATGCTGGATAATTGAATGTAGAGCAGAGAACCACGTTTGGATAATCTAAATTCAACCCTTGGTTTAAGTTCGTCTGCTCAGATGTTCCGATGTTACCGCGCCTTCAGCCGAACGCTGCAAAGAGAGTTTAGTTGAATATTGACTGTTGCGGACGTTTCTCGTTTCAGGAGAGAAGTTGACCCCTACCGCCTACATAGGTCTATCTTCCACTACTGATCTCTTCGTAGAAACGTTGAAACGATTCGGTATTTCGGGTCAGATGAAATCGAAGACTAGTGTGAAATGAAAAAGTAGTTCAGTTTATCGATTACTAGATCATTAGTGTGTGGGACGGTGGCCGACTGGCTAGAGCGGTTGACCTGTAACGCGGAGAGTACGGATTCGATCCTCGTCCAGGGCGGTTACTGTGTAGGAAATGAAAAGATAAATATCGGAATGCCCACTGGATAAACACCCCGTGGAAGACACTTAAATTTTCATAAACGCATAGACCAGTGCAGTTTGAAAGTAGAAAAGAGTAGGCCAACAATCAAGGGCCCGTGTCTAATGAAAAGAGTCACCCAGAACAAACTGCGGAAATGACCGAACTCATAGGAGGCCTATTAATTTTACTCTCCCAGGAAGAGACACCCAGCACTTGATATCAAGAATGCTAAATAAAGATAATTATTTACTTGAAGATAGAGCAGTAAACATTCAAATTGAGTTTAAGTAGGCCTATGCCAAACTAATTAATTTATGTAGACGGCAACGGCCTCTGTTGTCAGAAGCTGTCATTAAACTCTAGATCCATCCAATGGGTAGGACTGGGTAGCCTAATCGCTGTCTCTATAGAACAGTAATTTCGTGGAATACAAAACTTGTAAAGGAGCAGCGTTCTGTCTGTTTCTATTGATTTAATAAAGAAAATGCAATACGAGTGGCAATGTGGCATTGTAGCTCGCTTGAGAGCGTTTGTGCATGGGGACTATAATAGGCCTAGGACAAACACAAAAAATCGATTCGATCATAATTATGTGTTGTGGACGTTGCAAATACAGTGTGAGTGGATATAAAGCGACTCCCTATAAATATTATCTACCTAACTATGAAATATTCATAAATAAAAGTAAATTCAATGGGATTTCATCTAGACTAAAATTATTAACGCTTTTAATCCTGGATTCCTGGACGGTCTCCCGAATATTTGATATCTAGGCTATTGTGAACAGACTCTCGTGAAACGGTTAACAGACGGAACTCCTTGTGTTAAACCTTTTACTCTTTGGCCTCCAAACAGTCCAGAACTAAATTCTGTTTACTATAAGATTTTGGAAATACTTTAAAAAACTCGTCAGTACAAAAATTCTGAATGGCGAAGAGCCTCGTCAACGTATCAGACAATCGTGGTATGAATTGGATCAAAGAATAATAGGCCTAATAATTATTGACACAGCAATAAGTGGGTAGCGGGCCCGACTTAATTACTGCATACATGTACGTCGAAGCCGAAGGAGGGCATTTTGAGCACAAACTAGCCTATATACGTCAAAGATGATAGTTATGTTAGCTATACTACAAATTTTATTTAAAAATTTAATTGCTATTTATCTCGAATGCGCGAACATGAAACTTTACAGGGGTCGCTTTTTCCACTCACAGTGTATTTTGCCTTAGGATGACTTCAACTATGCTCCTTTCTCGAGCAATCTAATAGCTGTATTTTTGTCATTCATGTGGGGATCCAGGATGACCTGGACAGAGAAACTGAAACTATTGATCAGGCATGCGACAGAATGCCAACGAGACCTCTCAGACCCATTGTTTGATCTAATTATTACAGTAAAAGACTAAGGCTATTACAGAAGCCGTGGAGCCTACATCGCTCTCGGATCACGAACGGCTGAGGTTCGCAATTCTTTTCCTGTCCACTTTTCAAAGAAGTCGCAGTCATAAATTGGCCAATTTATATTGACTAAAGACCGAGATGGATTTCGCCAGCGTCATGTTGACAGCCACCCAATGGCGTAGGCTATACCTTAAACCTTTGGTCTAGAAAATGGAGGGTAGCACAATTTCTATCGTTTCCCTAGCGACCGCTAACAATTGCGCAGCAAATGCCCTATACCTAACAGCAACAACGGCACCAACAACAACAACAACAACAACAACAACAGCAACAATAACAATAATAATAGTAATAATAATAATATTATTATTATTGCCTTGGGGCCGCAATATATGAACCACACATATGCGCTTTAGGGGTGTCCAGAAAAATGACACATCGCAGAAAACACCCATACTCAAGTTTTTCCAGTTACTCTATTCATCTATTGTCTATAAATATTTTTTACAGAATTTTAAAATGTTATCCTGAGGTCGCTCAAAACCCCTGAACATACCCTACTTAAGTCCATAGAACTTAAGACGCCCAATCGTCGCCCATGCTCGGATCTTGGAACTTGGGTCCATTGTCGATTTACTCTTTTATCACAAAAACTAACGAATAGCCCGATTTGGATGAACGTTTTATTGCTTGTTTGACTCGATGAGAGCTATATTCTGATAAAATATAGATACTAAATTCTTGGTCATTCAAGGTCATTTCAAGGTCATAAGAAACGAAATCGAACAAAAATCGAAACAAAATGATCAGATCTCAGCCAATAATTGTTGAAATAGGTTAGTTCTTTCTTGTGTTTCTCATCTAGATAAGGGCTATCTGTGATAAGAACAAGGGTACCAAATACAAGAAGATCAAAAGTTATTTTAATTACAAAAAGGTCAATTTTAGAGTAAAAATCATTGTCTGAAATTGACCTTTTGTCCTTTAACTAACTTTTGATCTTCTTACATTTGGTATCCTTGTTTCTTATCACAGGTAGCCCTGATCAAGACGAGAAATGCAAGAAAGAATTAACTAATTTCAACAATTATTGGCTGAGATCTGATCATTTTTCCTTATCACAAAAAATTAACGATCGCTTTAACGCTGTGGCCTTCGCCGGCTCTTTTGTTGACCCTATGCCCGAGATGGAAGAGGGGTAGCCCTTCCAGTTTAACACTAGATTTTGATATAATAATAATAGTTATGGTAATAATAATAATAGTAATGATGATAATAATAATAATAATAATAATAATAATAATAATAATAATAATAATAATAATAATAATAATAATAATAATAATAATAATAATAATGTCAGTGCGAGATATTTGCCTCCAACTTATGGTCTCCGGACATTTTTTAGCAGCCTGAGGGATTAGAACTACCTCGGGTAAAAATAATAATAATAATAATAATAATAATAATAATAATAATAATAATAATAATAATAATAATAAAATAAAATAAAAAATAATAATAATAATAATAATAATGTCATCCACACAGCTGCCCATGTGGCACTCTGGTGACCGCCGAAGGCTCGCACGGCCTATCGTGCCGCCTAGGCCCGGGCCGACAAGCCCGACACGCGGTCCTGAATGACCTAATCTGCAGAGGTCTCATTCAAGCGGGCATCCCGGCGGTTAAAGAACCTCCGGGTTTGTCAAGGTCTGATGGTAAAAGACCAGACGGCCTAACACTGATTCCGTGGCGCTCGGGTCGTTGCTTGACCTGGGAAGTCACAGTTGCGGACACATTGGCCCCTTCTTACTTGTCCACAACCTCCAACCAGCCGGGAGGAGTTACTGAACTGGCTGAAGCCAGAAAAAATGCTAAATACAGCCAACGGATGCAATCGTACCACTTTGTCCCATTGGCTTTTGAAACCATGGGACCACTTAACGCCAAGGGACTGGCCTTTCTTGCCGACCTGGGTCGTCTCTTGGGCCAAATTTCGGGCGACACAAGAGAAACCAGTTTCTTGTTCCAGCGTCTGTCCGTTGTAATCCAACGTTTCAACGCTGTTGCGTTCCACAGCACTTTTGTTCTTCCAGATCTTGACAAGGATGGCCGCTCCAGAGTAAACATTGCTTTTTAATATCTGACACCTGGGGGATTATAGATACCTCAGGTTAAAAAAAAAAATAATAATAATAATAATAATAAAAATAATAATAATAATAATAATAATAATAATAATAATAATAATAATAATAATAATAATAATAATAATAATAATAATAATAATAGCAACAACAATGAAGGTGACGACGATGATGGTGATGATTATGGTGCTCTATAATTGTCTTGAGTTTTAGAGTTCAAATGAAAGTCTTGCTCCAAGAAAATAACAATGGTTTAAAAAGTTGGGAGTACAGGTGCTTGAGACTCTCTAAACAAGTTCATTATATATTCATGCATCTGGAAATGTATAAAGTCACTTTGCATTCAATTTGCGGCCAAAATGTGAAGTCTTCCAGAACGATAGATCATGGAAGCCTAGCTTTATGGCAGCATGTCGTTTCATGGCTTAGAATATTGTTTCCAATGGTTGACTTTGTATCGCGAGTAACAAAACATCCTCATTCACATTGTTCCTGAATTTAAGGGTACGGCCGAGCGAATTATAACACAAAGGAACTGCGGTGCACGATAAAATTCGATACGGACAATAACATATTTAATCGCTTAGCTTAAGTGATGAGATAATTAGGCTATACTAAGGCGATTAACAGATAACAATCTTGCCAGCATGTTCATAGTAGACCAGTATGGGACCATTGTGCTCAAATGGAAGCCAGTAATGCCCATTTGGGACTTATAGAATACCTGGTATTAATTTTATGGACAAGCTAGCAGTAAACGTAGCCTACAGTATGACAATCAAGTCGTTGTAAGACTATTCTGCGTGCGCATGAGCAAGCTGTAGACTACTATAAGCCTAATTAGCCTATACTGATAGCCCTACACTTTGCTTGCGTAAAAGACGGCTACCCCGGTACTCTGCATCTTGTAGGTTCTAGTTAAAGTGTTAATTAATTTTATGTAACGAAAATACACAATTATTCTAAACAGCTGAATATAGTTTGGTAACAGCTGAAGTTGTACAATATCGGACGATAAAGTGGAAAAATCACCAGCTACCTTGCTGTGCAGTGGTCCGAGTAACCAGGTGAATGCTTTTAGGTTTTTAAACATTTAGTACCAATAGAAGAAATTTTAAACAATACAGTTTTTTTTATATATTTGATGAGTAGGCCTTAACGTAAATGGGTATTATTTAGCCGCTATCCATATGACATTTGTGACTGAACTCAGTTTGTATAATAGCAGTATCACCCAAAGTAGGCATTTACAATGCAATACAACAACATTTGATATTGTCCTTCTTCCAAGGTTCAGATGTGTACACGATTCGGTGGCGCAAATGCAATTAGGCTATATATGTATTGTAGAGCAATTGTGCATGAAGGACTATCTAAACCCTAAACAAAAACTGCCTCGGACGAGGATCGAACCAGGGTGTGAATTGCCGGGGGGTTGGGGTTCAACCCCCTAGTCTTTCTTAGGATCCTATAGTAAAGTCTACATTTCACAACAAAACTGCACAGAAATCAACGTCTAACTCCCACCCCCCCAGTTATATTTTTATAATTCCCATACTGGATCGAACCCGTACCCTGCGTGGTACAGGCCATCCGCTCTGACCAATCGGCCACCGTATGATAATAATTGTTGCCTACTAACAAAATAGAACTTACCTATAAATTTTTCAAACTTAAAGCCACTTAGCTATTTTATTAAATATCGTAATTTGTGCTCTATACGCTTGTTCTCACACGATGCGTTGCTTTGTGCTCAGGTAAGGAGATTGTTTCGTTAGGCCTTCAAAGGAACAGTTCGCCGATAACACGAAGACAGCAACAATGTTCCGCCATCGCCTAGTAGCGTTCCTCTTGATGTCTAGCTTGGCAGGCATATGGAAACCTATGGCTATGGCGAAAGTCTTTGAGAAAACGGGACATCCCAACGGAACAGTGACCTGTGCCTTGGATGAGCCATCGCTCGTGATTCCTCTTGACCAGTTGTCTCCGTCATTATCTGATGGGGATTCATGCGTGGCTCCTGGGGCTCTGTGTGCCATGCAATGTGTCCAAGATCCTGACTGCACCAACTACAACTACAGAGCGCATTTTAGAACCTGTGAGATATACCACTACACGCCGACAACCTGCTCACCTGTGACGGGATGTTATCACGCAGAGGTGAGTGGGAGATAAGATAACCCTATTATAGTCTATTTCTTTGTAGTTAAAGGTCATTCGATTGTTGTGGTTAACCTTTATTCTCTGGTATTGCAAGTGAAAAATTAGGTTGTTAGTGTCTATTCTATGGTTTCGGAGTCGTGGATTAAAAGAATCGGTGACCTAATCATTGAACGAACCTCGTATCACGAGATTTTATTCAGGGTCACTTTGTCTGCTTTGGTTAATCGATAATAAGCTTAATTCAATCGTTTTAGCATTCGATGTATGAGTAAAACCAGGTTTTAGCATTCGATAGAAAAGTTGTATTGATTAAACGAATTCATGCTAAATAGATGTTGGATTGAGGAAAATAACTTTTAATTAACTAGAAGTGGGATTGAGGAAAATAATTCTTGATTAAACATAGGCTAGGACCGGTGTCACTAAAATTAGAGTATCCCCATACATGAGTATCTCCCTTATGGAAATGGAGTAGGCTATTCGGTATAGTTCGCATTTTTGGCGGTTTCTAAGTGTATTCAGTCGTACTGTTTGGATGTATTGTAGGTTTACACATAAAATATTTTAAGTTGCGTATATATTTTTCTATTTTTCCTCTTGAATTTAAGTATCGTGTGTAAAAAAAGGTAATCGAAGTTACAATGTCTAAAAACAAAAGGTCATCGGAGTTGGAGTAAAAAATGTCCTTAAAAAGAAGTTGGAGTAAAAATGTCTAAAAAAAGGTCATCGGAGTTAAAATGTCTAAAAAAGGTAATCGGAGTTGGAGTTCAAATGTCTAAAAAAAAGGTCAGACTTTGTCCCAGTAGTCCAAATCAGAGATAAAATATGCACTGGAATGGTAATAACATAATTAGCGTTACGTAAGGTAAATGAAGCATACTTACAGTTACACGTTGTATACAAATGACGTTGACAGTCTGACAGATGAATTATGACTTTAAATTTCACAAAACGTTCAACATTAGAAGCTAACATTTATTTTCGCGGTAACACCACACCAGTGGGCCTAGTAATTCGTAAAAACAATGAGTGTATAAACTGTAGGCCTATACTGTACAGTGTAGCCTACACAATAAAATGATGACATTTTATAATGAGTCACATAGCACATAGGCCTAGTTCCGATCAGGTATGTATAGCAAGTGTTTAAATAAACAAGGGAAATGGGTCTTACTAGCATTTCTGGCTGGTTTTGATATGAATCTGCCTGATAATGGAAACTCCAACAAAACACGTGTGAAAGTTGTGTATATTAAAATGAGTAGTTTAGAATAATTTGTTCTGAATTTTTGCTCATTTTTACTATTAGATTTAACAAATAAAATAATTATAAAATATTGAATTATTTTCTTTTGCTTGTGTGGGGATCCCTAAAATGTGGGGACTGGGGACCTCTGTTCGGTCGAACATGTTGAACATGCCTTAATCCGCCTCTGATTAAATAGAAATTGAATTAATGAAAAATAATAATGCTGCAATGGGCGAATTCTCTAGAACGCTAAAATGATAGATTACCGGTTAACCTTTGGTGCTTCAGGAACTACAGGTGATAGAATTAGGAATCTGGTTTTTGTTTTGTGGCTATGAGCTTATTTAAAGTACTTAACACTATAAAATTACTACCACACGAGTCGTCTATGACTAAAGCCTTAAATCTGATTATGAAATTATTTCACAGGTTGATCTTAATTGATGTCATTTAATAATTACCAATTCACAACGACTTTTGAGTTGGGAACAGTGCCGACTTTTAAGAATGGGAGTTTAGTGTCGAAGAAGTGCGGCACAACTGAGGATTAAGCACATGGGGTAGGCCTACCATCTTTCACAATAGCTGGAGAATGCAACTGTCACAGTTGATTGTCAATGTAGTAACTTATCCTAGTAGGGTTATAGGTCTACATCTAACTTACCCAAACAGGTTTATTTTTAGTAAGCAGTTTGAATCTTACATAACAAAACTACCTTTGCCACTGCATAATTATTCCTTTTGTAATGTAGGCCTATGTCTTCAAATTTTATAGGTCTCCGGTCTACAGAGTTGTCAGATTCTTCGTAAGTTGCGTAGCCTATATCATGATCTTCGTAGGAAATTGATCTAAAATTAATGTAGACCATTCGCATTTTGAAGCACATTCGGAACAATTATATTTTTGGAAAGTTTACTACTTTTCCATGACATAAACTTAATTATTAATTTATATATATGGTGCGTCGTCATTGAGTCAAAATAGAGCTTCAGCATAATAATGATCTCTATAGACTAGGCTGACCAGATATTGGAAACTAAAAACCGGGACACTTCAATCACAAAATAAATTTGTGATGTTGTCAATAATTAATATAATATAACTTGCACAAATATCTATTTTATGCTTATTATATTGGTATAAGACTATTAATAAGACTAAGTGAAAGGTTTTATTCAAAGCATGCTTTTAAATTTAAAATTAAATTCTAAATTTCTCAAAAGGGTCGTCCATTAATTATGTCAACAAAATAGGGAGGGGTTTGGAAAAGTTTGACACAGTTGTTGACAAGGGGGTACAATTTGACGTGATTTTTTTTAGAATGAATCAACACAGACCCTTCAAAATGGTAGCGAAAACATTAAGCAATGCTAACAATGTATAAAGTGCTTACTGTTTAATTCTACTAAAAAATATATTTTGAAATTCTAGATTTGCATTTTTCAGTGTAAAAAATGTTTAAAAAATGATTCTACATGTATTGAGACATTGTGTTTCTTTTTTGTAGGGGGGGGGTTCTGAGATTGTTGACATAATTTTTAGGGGTCTGTCAATGTTTGACAGTTGTTGACAAAGGGGAGGGGTCAAAAGCTGCTTAAAATTTGTTGACATAATTAATGGACGACCCCAAATCAGTTACTCAAATTTGACACCTGAATGTATGCTTCTTAAAAGTTCTTTTGTCTGCTAGCATTCTATCATAACAAATCTTGGTTTTAAATTTAAATTTAATTATTCTAAATTTATCAAATCAGTCACTCATATATGGCGCTTGAATGTATGCTTGTTAAAAGTTTTTTGTCTGCTAATATTCTGTCATAAAATTCAACACAATGTTTCTTCCATATTCACTTTGACTCTCATAACTGCTTCAAGAGTTTCTTCTGATAATCAACTTTTTTTATCACTACGACAATATGACGTTTAGAACCGGAAGAGGCCTCGAGGTATTATGCATGGTAATAAATAAAAGTGAAATTAAAAATGAATTTACTCGCCAGATGCCAGTAGTAAAATGAAGGAGACGTTGATAAAGTAAGTAAGTATATTCTTTATTTGATCACATGACAAACATACATGAAATACAGTATATAAGATCGGAAAGTCAGGTCAGTTTTTAAAAACCGGGACATATTTAGACTTTGGCCTACCTTTCCCGGCAGCCGGGACAGCTAGCAGAAAACCGGGACTGTCCCGGGAAAACCGGGACGCCTGGTCAGCCTACTATAGACCATCCAGACATCCGTTCAAACTGGTTAGTTACCCGTTAGGTACTCGGGAAGTGAAGCGGCTGAAGCCTATTTATGCATTAAAGTTTGATTAAACTAACAAGTGCATAGATTTATAGAATTGGCTTTGTAAGAAATTGACGTAAATATTTTGACGTATATATATAGGCCCACATCTCTTTTGTCTTTACATGCAGTCTCAGAAACATCAACATCCGAAGTCATTGATAACTGGAGCCAAGATTCTTCAGTTCACTTGACCAAAGAGACAACGGCCGTAGCCTTGGAAACAAAGGAGGGGACAACTGTATGCTCAGACTCTCCAACAACTGCAACAGATGAAAATTCGTCTGAATGGGGAACTGAATCATTTACCAATTTCCCGACAATTTCCACTAACAGCCCTAAAACAGATTTTCAAGAAATGACCACAGCACTTTCCAGTTCAATGCCCACAGCTGATTACACAAGCGTTTTCAAGCTCCAATCAGTAGACTCTTTCAATTCAACTTTTCTAAGCAAGTCTTCAACCGTTTCCAATGCATTGTCATCAACCAAATCCACAGCCGTTTCTAATGCAATGTCCTCAACCAAGTCCACAGCCGTTTCCAATGCAATGTCATCAATCAAGTCCACAGCCGTTTCCGATGCAATGTCATCAACCAAGTCCAATTCAGTTACGTCCATCAAAACCTCTACAGCTTCCAGTGCCAAGCCTTCGACCACTGCGCCTGCTATTTCCACAACAATCCGAGCCATTGAAAGTACAACAACAGCTGTGACTATTGTTCCACCTCCGACGATTACTTCAGGGAATCCTTGCGACAAAAAGCTTTGTAAGTATGAGTTGCTTTTCATTGTCAATATTATTGCGATTGTCGCTCATGTTTAAACATCTTCACACGAATATTACTTGTGTACTACATTCTCTGCGCCAATTAAAATGCACGATAGAAAATTAAAAATAGTTTGACATCAAAGATCACTTTCTTCTGTGTTCCAGCTACGCCAAACTATCTGGTACAAGTTAACAATGGTTTTGGACTGGACCAAGGTTGGCAGGCCTTTAAATACGGATTCAGTGACGCCAACGGCGGATACTGGATTGGAAACGAAAACTTCTATCGAATGACAAACAATGGTCAGAGGTGGAACATGTGCGCCGACGTGCAGGACAAGCTCGGTTTGCAGTTCTACGTATCCTACAGCACGTTCATCATGGACTCCGAAAGTAACGGATACACCTACTTCGCATCCGGAATGCAAGGCGCTCCACTTGATCCGATGGGTCCAGATAGTCGCAAGTACAAATTCACGACTAAAGATATGAACAACCAGCCCACCTCTTGCGCAAACCAGGCTGTCGCCTGCAAAGGGGGATGGTGGTGGAGTTGCAGTGGTGGGGGAATGGTTGTTGTGAACGGAGTCGCCAGCTGTGGATTCAAGTATTCTCTAACTATACTGACTTTCAATCTTAAACGCAGCTACATCAGAATAAGTCAGCAATAAGTCCAATTCCTTACGTCTCAGTCAGACTCAGAGTTGTCCAGAACCCGGCGCATAGCAAGCCGAACCCAGTCCGATCCGATCTAGCACTACCACGCTAATACTGACCCGATCAAATCAAACCCATTCATTTGTACTATTTTACATTGCATATGATATTACTATCGATATATTATGCAAATACTGTGAAATGAGTAAGCTGAAATGATCAACGACTACAATAATTGTTTTTCATAGCTGATTATTCATTATGCGGCCTTCTTGAAAGATCGACCTACCAAATTTTGTAACGCAGATCTGATCCAACTGGACCCGATCTGATCCGTTGGTAGGTTATATCCGACCCATGGACAAGTCTGGTCATGCTTCTGAGACGTAGACTTTGGATTAGACTGGCTTATAGGCCTATCTGTAGAAGCTTCGCTATAGCGTTTTTCTGAATTGATTGCTCTTGTAACTAGACTTTTGCATTGTATCACAATTAGCAACAGTTACTGTGTCTTTGTTTGGTATTGTATTCGTGGTTGTGAGTAGGCCTATAAATAGTTCTGGAGCGTCTCTGAGTGGGCTCCATGGAAAGGCTCTGCACAGGTTTTTATCATTAATTGCACTATTCTTCATACAAACTAATTTAGTGTAGGCCTAATTAACTAATTATATGGATATCACTCTTCGAACATTTTTTCATGTATGTTAGTCACTGTTATATTGCAGTAAATAAAGAATAATCATAAGCCGCTTGTATGCATTGCTTGTAACTGATGTTCTCTGCACTCAATAATTATATTGTTTCTGTAAAGATATACATAATACATGTACATATTCCATCTTTCAGTAATATAATCTGTAGCGGATTAATTGGATGACGTGGAGACATGATTCTCAGTAACAGATTGTGGGCTACACTTACATGTATATCAAATATTATACCCATTTGGATTTGCCGTATAGCAGTGTTGTGCACGAGACCAAAATTCCAAGACCAAGACCGAGACCAAGACCGCGGGGTCCAAGACCAAGACCGAGACCAAGACCGCGTGGTTCAAGACCAAGACCGAGACCAAGACCGCGTGGTCCAAGACCAAGACCGAGACCAAGACCGCGTGGTCCAAGACCGAGACCGAGACTAAGACCGCATCATCCAGGACCAATTAGATCTAAGCCTCAAGACCATAAACGCAATTCTCAGTTGTAGTGTTACATATGTCCATCATTTAGATCACATGTTTATTATATTTATAGTTATAGTTTTTATCCCCAAGTCTTCGAGGTCTCATGAAGAACACACTATATATAGCTAAAGACACTCTCGGTAGGTGCAGGTGTTGCGGGAAAAAAAACGTTGCCACTAGAGAAAAAATCCCCACCAAATACCTGATTTGAATCGTTTACCCGGCTACTGATTTTGCCTCGATAAACTGCATCAGCGTAAGCTTAACTAGCCACTAAAGCACCACAGATCATGGTTAACTGTGCCTCAACGTTTTCTTGTCGCTTCTGATAAGAAGCGAACAACGAGGTTGTCTCTCGCTTTGTCCTATAAAGGCGGATCGTCGCATGAATTCGAAGCTATCTCAGAAGTCCCTGAATAACCGAAAATATTGACAACATTTAACAAATTAACACTCTAGTTCCCAACTTCCCACCAAGCCAAACCAAAGGCGCAAGACCAAGACCAAAGACGAATGACCGAGACCAGACGCCCAAGACCAAGACCACACCTTTAAGACCAAGACCAAGACCAAGACCGCACCTTTAAAGACCAAGACCGAGACCAAGACCGGCACATTCGAGACCGAGACCAAGACCAAGACCGCATTTTTTCGGTCTCGAGACGGTCTCGAGACCAAGACCGCGGTCTCGAGACCACATCACTGCCGTATAGTGCTGACACCTGCTGCTGTTTAAACGCTTGACATGTTGGCCTATTGAGCAATATGGGGCACCGCGCATTTTGGTAATGGATCATGATAGGCATATAGGGCCTACTAAGATAAACCTTTTCTACTAGAACAGTATTACGTCAAAGTACCCATCAGAAGAAGGTAGATATGTAGTAACGGATCTACACCAAATTTAAATTATACCTATCATTTGTTATTCTTTGGGTAAACGGAGGAAGTTGATTTAATTTTTAAAAGATGGCTTTCATTGTATTGTTGGTTTGTAAGAATGTAATTAGCATTCGCTGCTGCTTAGTACTGTCTCGGAAACCTGCCGCTGGGCACGCCGGACGACAGAGGCAGAGTTTGGGCTTGCACGGAGCAGCATTTCGCGCGTGTCCTCGAAGGAGCGCAAGTCCGGCCTTCTGAGTATTGCGAAGGAGTTAGACGTTCTCAGTCAATCAATCGCCCACGTAAACACCAACACTTCACTAGATTTTCGGCACGATGTATTCTTCAAACGTCAATCAAAGTACTCGAATGCACACAGCACACACAACAGTCAAGACCAACTTCCCACTAAGCTCAGATTTACAACGTTTATTTAACGACGCCGTCAAAGCCTAGCATATATCGACGATGATTGGCGTTAATCTTCAGCGCTCGTGAATAAGCTGGTGCCCTGCGCTTGGCTTTCGAGTGGCGCTTTAGAAGTTTGGAGATTACGATTACGATTATTACTCGATACAGATTATACAGGGTACATTATTGTTCATATTCTGCTGCGCTAAACAGTCTTTGCCTATGTCATCTTAGAAAGTGTATGCTAATTAAGTAGGCCTATGCGTCAGATAATAATATTTACACTAGAGTCAACGTTTGTACAGAATAGCTTGCAGCATTTTTCATTGAGATTGTTCTTTGTTTTATTTACAATAAACAGTTCTTGTTGATAATCTTCTGCTCTTCTTCTTTGTCTTCTTCTTTCTCTTCGTCTTTGTCTGCTTCTTTGTCGTGTGCTTTGTCTTAATCTGTTCCCTTGCTTAATGGCGCAAGGGCCGCCAGTAGTAACCGCGGGTCATTTTCTGTTACTGTTATACCCTAGAATCATGATGGGGCGAAAATGGAATTGGACAGGACCGGAACAAATTTCGCCCATTAGGCTATCCGCTATACATAGTGCGTAATTTTACATCACATCCTTTTGGCCGTTGTTGTGGTTTCTAGCTCCAGGTAGTGAGTATGATGAATGTAAACATGTCCACGATAAGGGCGAGCCGAGAACAACCGACCGGCGATACCTACGACGAAATCTAAATAATGTGATGCCGTTTTCCATCTGCAAAAATCTACCTTCGGATCGAAGAAACCTGTAGAGTCTACATTCTACAACTATCGCCACGTGGTTGCCTAGGTCTTACTGTTTAGCAACGCTTGGTCATTATATCGATGGTCATAATGAAAATTATAACGTCGTTCTCCTACATTTCCAGGCTAGTGACTGGCCTGGCCCCGCGCGGAAACGGCAGTGGTGGAGTTATGTGTCTGCTTGGGAGATTGGGACGTTTGATAAGTTACAACGCACAACGATTGAGCGCTGAGATTACGTCGACCCCATTACTCGGATTTCATCACTAGAAATGAGGACCAGCGTTTGAAACGTATCTGGCCAAGTGCAGTTTACCCATTCTTAACACGATAAATGTAGACGGAGCAGATGCGCGCTGTAGGACGTTGGCGCAGACGGCCATGTACCACGTGACCACGATGGGCGCTGGAGCACGTGACCAATTAATGGCGTCGTGCTATTTGGGAAACAAGATGGCGTCGATAGAAAACGATTGCGAGGTTGAAATCCAAGATGTCGGCGACGACGTTCTGGTGCAGGAGGTGGAGGTGGAAGATGTGCCGGTGGAGGTGATGGACGACCCGAGCGACGACGGCATAGAGATGGCCCATCAGCCGTTGATCATCCTTCACGCCCTTCCGGACCAGTTCAACGACGAGATCGAGCTACAGACGGCCGAGGAGATCATCGAAGACGACGGGTCGTGTCACTTCGTCACCGACGAATATCACGACCATATTATACCGAATGTATCGGAGGCCGAACTGGGACTCGAGGTCTTCACCGGGTATAGCCCGCCGCCGGCCCCCGTCGTCACGGTCCAACCGAGTGGTGGCCGGAGGGGAAAGGGGAAAGGAAAACGGGCGGCGAAAGGGAATAGATACCCTCAGCAAAACGATGGGGAGTTAACGTTGGAGGACATGCAGGCGTTAGATCCGTCTGGTTCACGAAAATGGGAGCGAAAGCAAGTCCAAATTAAGACTTTGGATGGAGAATTTTCCGTTACTATGTGGGCCTCAGGTTTGTTCAAGACTTTTACGAATTTTCGGCGTTGATTTCGTTATTTTCAAACTAAATGTAAGTAAATAAGGGCAAGCATTTAGTATCGTAAACTTACGCACCCCGATACTAAATGCTTGCCATATCTAGTATTCTGAGAGAATGTGTTAAGTCTACAATAAATAAAAAACATACTCCCACCGAAACTCCAATTTTTACACTCATCTACCGCTAGGGTTGCCACCTCCTAAGGATACGAATCCGGGAGATTCAAGGAATTTTTTTAACATTTGCAATTGTGGTGGTGTTTAACGCATAGGAGATCATATCGAAATACGGGAGACTCCCGCCCAATCCGGGAGAGGTGGCAATCCTATCTACCGCTCATCATTCACTTGGCATGATTTGCCCCTCTGCTTTACCTCAAACTTGGCAAGCTTATGGAATCAGGGCTAAAGGATGTAGTGCATAAGTTACTGGCCAGCGTCATGAGTGTCGGTTAGGGTCAGGTTAGGTGTCGTCAGGGTTAGGGTTAGTGTTGTCATTATAAAACCTGGTATCGTCCAGCGTCCGCGAAGCATGCCCAAAGATACCGTATAGTCCTTCAGCCAACGATACTATAGCCTAAGTTTGCCTCAAACTTTCCATTCAAAAGTAAAGAACGATGTTTTGAATTAGTTTAAACTTTCTCAAAATAAATAAATTCGGTTTCCCCAAAGCAAGTTCTAGCGTCATTCATAGTGCTTGGCACAGTCAGCAGTAGTCCCGGGTATCACCTCTTTGTGACCTCATTTTCTTAGCTTCAGCATATTAGAACAGTTGGTTAGTTTCTGCCCAATGTTATGTGACCTCGTCAACAGCACACATAAGATATATTGATTCTTATGTGAAGCAACTGAACTTTGAGATCAACAGCGTGGATTAGATGACACAGGAGCTCTTTAAGCGAGTCAGGGTGTTGTATACTAATTTAGAACATAAAGACAAATTTAAAGTGTTCCAGTTACAAAGAAATCATCTGCTTTAGATGTAAAGTGTGTGATTTGCAGACATTTTTGGTTTTTAACAGATTTATTTTTGTGGTGTTTCAGTGTATGATTCTCTCTAAACGGGTCCTCATGATGCTATTTTTGATGCTGATGAAATGCAGAGTTTATGATCTAAGTTTTCTCGACTTTCTGATGTTGTTGACTAAATATTGCTGTTAATTCTGAGAATTTATATGGCACCTCTTCAAGAGACCTACTCAGAGGTGCTCTCTGTGCTAGTCTATTGTGATATTAAAGTGTCTCGTACGAATGAAAATATTACATCAGTTAGCAAAACATAGCACAGATAGCTAGACGAGTCACCAGTGTTGGGCCCACGTACACACATGGAACCAACCAATGGATTCCCATCGAAAGCTTACATATGGCTTGGATGTTCAGAGGCTCTGAGCCAAGTTGTGTCTATAGGGTAGAGCGGCCACAGGTGACAGCGTTCACAAACATGACACCGCCGACGAGCAGTCCCTCAATGGTAGATGATGACTCACGTCTGGCTATTCGTCGAGGCACAAATTGTACACAGAAAAGGCATTCATTGTGTGTCAGTTAGTAGATTGAAGCACCTCCAGTGACTGAAGGTCGAAGTCACTCCAATGGTTGCGTCGATCGTCCTCCACGAGTCGACAGTGCTCGTCAAAATGCAGTGTATATGGTCCGTATGGCTCAGGCTCGACCGTATATCACAAGGATGAGCCTGATGTTGTCACATGGACCAAGGCGACTTGCAAACAAAATACCCTCAAACGCACAAAGTCTTTGACAAAACCAACGAATGAATCCGTCACGCAAACCCTTGCTCCAGAAAACTCCAACATATCTGAAAGTATTGAGCATATTCTGCATTTAGACGAAATAGTCCGTCAAAATGACGAAGTAATTCAGCAACTGACATGGCTGATGACTTGTGCAGACTCTGTTGTGTTTCATGATGTTAAGTATATTTTACCGTTACTTTTTTTGTTGCATTGCTATGTTGTAACTTTTTATTCTTGCTTGCAGAACTGTGCTCTTACTGAATTCCAGTGTTACTTTCTGTGACTTCTGTGTTGTGCTGATAGGTGATGAAATCAAGAAGGAGCATGATCTAGATGGCACAGAAGAGGAGGTTATTACAAGCAACATTGACTGCGATTTCTCAGACTACATGTCGGAGCATAAACTAACCCCGACTGGCATACCCGGCATTGACCTCAGCGATCCGCAACAGTTGGCCAGTTTTGCCAAGTTAGTTGTGTATTGTAACATTTCACAGTGCTCACAGCTGTCAAACATTTAAGTGGATTCTTCACTTGTAATGTAGAAAAATATTGTAAAAAATATGTGAATACTGTATGTATAATCCTCTTATTCACATGATATAAATCCTTTTGGTGCTCCATAAAACACTGGCTGCATTTGCCTGAGTGGTGGTTCTTCTCTCTCGTAATCGTAATCGTAATCAAGCATTTATATAGCGCCACTCAAAACAGAGGCGCTTCCGAGCCAGTCTCTTCAGGCGTGTGCCAACGATGAGTCCTTAACATGACATCTCCAAATCGTTCTGTCTCTGATTTTATCCATGGTTTCCCTCATATCCATGTTTTGTGCCCTCAGATCCTGCATTATATTGTCCATCCAGGTCTTTCTTTGTCTTCCTCGGCTTCGTGTTCCCTCCACATGTCCATACAGAGTGGTGGTAAAGGTCATAAATCCAAAAAGTTTATTTTTAAGGCTAATGTTCAGGTAGCTGGAAGAGTCACCATTTTTGCACATATGTTGCGTCCAACCAACAGGTTCCATCCAGTTTGGTTATATAAAATTATGCTGTTTGTGTAATATCCACATTTTATTTACTAAAAATTACAAATGCTTTGAATTTATTTTGTTATTTGAAATAGTGTTTTCACCCTTAGCTCATATTTAACTGTACCCTGTATCTTGAGTTTCTGGAGAACGTTTTCCAAAAAGTAAATCTAGATCATTTGGAAGTTTAGTTAATTACCCTGTTGATGGGCACATGATGTCTGCACCGAAATCCGTTCATGGCCTGATTTCCTTTGCCTGTTCTTTCTGAGTACTTGCATCCGTAAGACTGAGGTCGTTGTGATTAGTATCTAATTCAAAATTAGTACCAGACGTCATCAGGATTGAATCTGTTGTTGCCACTTTCAACTTATACTTTGGCAACGCAAGTGCATTTTGGAATGAGTCACATCCTTTTGCTGCTTTCACATTTTGCTTCTTGAATTTAAAGTTTCTGGTCACTGATGAACATTTTTCTTCTGTATTATGCTCTCTTATTCAAAGTGTATGCTAACAGAGCATCTTGATGCACAGTATGATCATTTTAGGACAATGACTGCTAGTTGCCAACAAGCTCAAATGTTTCTCCTGAGGGATTGAATTCAAGTGGTAAAGCTGCATGTGCATTGTGCCAGGGAGTTGTCCTTGCAGTCGGAGCATAAATGCAGCCACTGATGTAAAAGGGTTAATGGCCTTAGGTGTTGTCTGAACATGCGATTGGCGCCTTGGACTTCTCCATTAAAAAATCTGGGTTTTTCATTGATTCAGGGAAGTCCAGGAAGGCAGAATCTATTTGAATAATTGGTTTGTTGCTTGTTCCTAACACACAAGAAATGGTTTACTGGTTATTTATGCTGTTTGAATCATAGGAAATTATTAGGAATTTAAAAGGTTGTCAGTTTTTCATTTTTTGGTCATTGTGTGTCATGTGCTTTTGCAATTAAACTGACTGTATGTGCCTAAAGTTACAGGTAGCACTCTGATTTAACACTGTGATGATGAGCTGCATTACTTTCCCAGTCACTTTAGTACACTCTCGTTGTTAAAGTGTTAAACATCTGTGAAGCATGTTCATCGTGTTGGGCAGATTTTATGGCTGTAGAACAAACATGACAATATCGTTTTGAGAACTGAACACTATGTTAACCTCCCAACGAAATTTGCCTTAGCATTCATTTATCGTGCGTTCAAAAGGATCACTTCCTTGATTGACATGATTTGCTGGATGTTTCAGTATACATGGTCACCCATCCAGGCCATCTCAGTACTAACCAGGCTTCAATGCGCTTCATACTGCGAGATGCGCTATATAAATTGATAGATACAATACAATACCATACAATATTGTTTGTTTTGCTGTGTTTACTGATGTTGTATTTGTCAATCCACTACCATCAAGCGATTAAAGTGCATACGAACATCTGTGGACATTAAATTTTATTGAGCTGTTCATTGTTTCCTTGTCGTGGTTGTGTTACGGTCACTGTTTATTGTTTCAGACTGAGGCCGAAGAAATCTCAAGATGATGATGATTCAAAAACTATCACATGCCCACACAAGGTATTTTCAGTGGCTGCTGTATTTCTACTCTTATAAACATGCTGCAGCTGTTTTTTACGTTTTCCACTTGTATGTTTGTGTTAAGACGTCTCAGAAGTGTGTACGTTACTTTGTTGATCATGACCTCAATCTGAACAATTATGCAAGCTTTTATGTGCAGTGTTCCTTGTACACAGATTTTTTGTTCCATTCACTGCAGCAAGTGGTTAAACAACATAAATTCATCTGCACAGAAGCCCACACTATATTGTCAAGTTGGTTGGAATGCTGGCTGCATGATGAGAAAAGAAACTGGAGAGATGTTATGACAGGTTTCATTATGGCGCAGTTCTGATACAGCACAAATATGGATCGAAAAAGTTATTCATCCATAGAAAATAAACTATTTCTCACTTGAAGTCATTATATGGTGGTGTTTTTAGTGTAATGACAGTTTCTATGTAGCTGTCGAACCTACTTGTATGATTAAATTTGATGTAAATAGGACAATTTTACATAGCATCCTTAATTAAACATCCTCTGCTCTGATATAGCAACACTGAAGTCCATACTGAGGTTAGACTTTTCCAAAAGCCTTGACGTATCTGCCTTTTGCTGATAAAATCTTATTGTATGACGTGATGCCCCAAAAATGTTTTCTAACAGTCGTTAATGTGTTAAAGTGTCTGACATTTATGTCTTGTTCATCAGTGGAAATGTTTGTGGCATACCATTTTTTTAAGTTTGTAAATACCATGCAGTATTAGTATTTAAGATGTCCATAGGAAAGCCTGATTATTTTGTAAACACGTTGAAAAAGGTGTGTATAAGTGCCTCAAATCAATAAATAAGTACTTTGGACCATAATATCATTGTGTTAATGTTTGTTCCATGCGTACAATAAACATGTTTGTGATCTAGGGCTGTAACAAGCTATTTCGTGACAACTCGGCAATGCGTAAACATCTTCACACCCACGGCCCGCGCGTTCACGTCTGCGCTGAATGTGGAAAAGCCTTTATAGAAAGTTCAAAACTTCGAAGACATCAGCTTGTGCATACTGGAGAGAAGCCCTTTCAGGTGACATATACTTGTAGACACTTTACACATCCATATAGAACATAATCCTAATCACAAACTGCTCGGATATCTGCATAGTTTTTAGCACCATTGAGCAGATTTTAGTAGTTTTTAGTAGTGTAAGTTATTTTCGAATTAAAGGTTAATACCTTTGCTGTTTGCTTACATTTTAAAACGGTAGGTACTTCATTATATACCAGACGTAGCTTAAAGGATCCAGGGATGATATATGGACAGATAGAGCTGCAGTTAGCTATTAAACACATTGATCAGTTCACTGCTTTATATAAGACGCCACTCGCAGCTCTGGTGTAAAACACCGTGACTTGTAGTCGGAAAAATATGTAAATGTTGCATTAGGAATCCGTTTTATCGGTAATATATGTATCCAGTGACTCCGTTGTTTTATCGGTAATATATGTATCCAGTGACTTTGACACCTCTACCATCCAGTTATACTCTGAATATACTGAGAGTAAATTCACTTCCATTATTTTAACATAGTCTGCCCTCTGCGTATTCTCCTTTTGCCAATCAAGATGAAGTTTGTGAATTAGCCTTGATGTGTAGTGTGTGGCTTCACTAACTGCTTTAAATAAGAAGAATTTTTCTGTGTCTAATTTCAGTGCACATTTGAAGGCTGTGGCAAACGATTTTCACTTGATTTTAACCTGAGAACACACGTCCGCATCCACACGGGCGACCGGCCGTACGTCTGTCCATTTGATAGCTGTAGTAAGAAGTTTGCCCAATCAACCAATCTGAAGTCGCACATCCTTACCCATACGAAGAAAAAGTAAGTCCAAGGCGTTGTATAAACTCTTTAATTTCATGCACGAACAATTAGCAGAAATAGTATTTATTGAGAATACTATTGGGTGCCTAATATTTTGTGCAAAATGTGACGAGAGAATTACCATATTAAAATGTAAAATGTTACCGAAGCGTAGCGTCCATACCACAGTTGACAGATGGCATCATGGGTATCACTGTCTTCCAGTCTACTAGACCTTCCTTAATCCTTCATAATTTGATTTACTACTGTGTTGACAAGATCTCTAGATATTCCTTACAGGCTTTTTTCTCATAGACCTGTCACAGTAATCTCTAATTGTCCTATGTGTTGCTATATCTAATTCTCCTTCCAGTCAATCAATTCATTTCTGCATTTGGCATTGTCTCACTGCACTGTATATGGGTGAGTATATTCTGGGAAAGTATTGCTTGAAGATTCCCTTTTTGACCAGAGAATAAGTGATCTGAAGTTGAGCAGTGTAATGACCAGTGTCATGACAATTCGTCTACAGACTTTTCGTCTACGATACTGCGTCTACAGACATTTCGTCTACCGACATTCGTCTACAAAGTTATTTGATAGTATCACTTTAAAATGGAAGCTGGATTGATGAAGAAAACTGTTTCCCTAAATGGATGTGGAATTGATGAAAACATTCCTGTGTTGAAATAGAAGCGGGATTGATCTAATAAATAATTTTTCCCGTAAATAGAAGCTGGAAACCAAGCTGGATGCATGGATGAAACTAAGTTTCCATTCAATAGAAGCTGGATTGATGAAAATAATCTCGTCAGTAATTAGAAGCTGGATTCCTGAGAATCATATAGCACGTTTTAGCAAATCTATAAGAAACTGGCCTCTGTTGATTAGCCGTAATGGATAAAGATACACTTGTAGACGAAAGGTCTGTAGACGAAAAGTCTGTAGATGAGTTGTCGCGGAATCGTAATGACCTGTTTAACATTGTGCACTTGAAACTCGTATAATAGTGACTGCATTACTTTGATGCATCTCTTCAGTTTTCTTGTGACAGACTTTGAGAATATTGCTCACTCAGATACATGCATAATTGCATATGTATTATTATATTTCTGTGTTTATTAAGCACCACAATCTAATGACATATTAGTTGATGGCTCTGAGCAACTGCGGATTTGCACAGTGTCTTCATGCAATAACTGTGTGAGAGACAACTCGAATCCACATGCTTTGCATTTACAAAACGAGCACTCAAACCAAATGGCTGATATCTCGCAAATGTGTTGTAAATACATGAACACAGTTGACGGAAGTAGTCTGTAAATCTGTTTCTTTTTGTCAATTTAGGTCACAGCCTCAGTACCAGCTGGAGGACATGGCTTCGTGAGTACTTGTATGCATACTATGTTTGTTTGTATATATCAGTATTCTGCATCAAGAAGGTTTTCACTGGCAGTCTCTCGAAAATGTTGAGAGATTGACCACTTAAATCTGAAAGTAGACAGTTGCTGTGTATTTACAGACATTTATCGGTATTGTTCAGTCTTAATTATATTAAGTAGTAGGTTGTGGGTCCATTATTCGATAATTATTAATTAATAAATTATGCCTACCATTGTGATGCACTGCTTTTTCCTGCAGACACTTAGTAAAGTTAGACAAGTTTAGTCAAAATCTGCTAACATGCAGGTATCTCGGATTTGCACGATGTAACCAACTTTTAAACGAAAATACTATATGCCCTAAACCTGTACATCCTATAAAGGCAGACTGAAGAAAATCTGAGTTAGAGAACTTACTGGTCACTTAAATATTTTTTTAATTCGATCACTTGAAGATTATTATTACTAATTAGTAATTTCTATTGTACTGGTATCTAATGCACCTGTAAGGCATCAACCGATGACCTGTCAAAACCAAGCCATAGTTAGGTCAATATCTAGAAGATCTGTCCATTAGACAGAGAAGCAGCCGATGGTGGATATGCAATTTGAAAGAGGTACCTCTTAAGTTGAAAAAATCACATAAGCGATAGAGTAGAACGGACAGGCACAGGAGAGTTCCAAAAACGAGGTCGAGGAACTGAAAAAGCTCGTTCATCAAGAATGGTTCTTGTTTTATGTATGACCAGAGAAAGATAATGAGGTGACATTGAATAATGATAAGTCTGGGAAATTTTTATGAAGAAAAGTATAGCTCTCAGAAGTCAAAACTTGGGCTAATTGACAGTGAACTGGTCTTGTAACGTTATAGTTCCTGTGTCAGTAATTCTTGAGGTGATTGTTTTTCCCATACTCTTTGATACTTTTACTTTTGCTGGTGTTTTTGTTAAATTTTCCATCATTTACCTTTGCTATATTTTACTTTAAGTTTGCTTATATCTACTTTTGGTGGTGCTATGGTTTGCTTTTGCTTTTTTTTCCAGGCCTTGGGAGTCATTTGACAACTAGTACTGATTTTTTGGTTGAATTCTATTGCCTACAACACCAGCTTACAGTTTTGGTAAGGAGGCAGTTGCTTTCAATTTCAGTTTATTTTTCAAAGTAACACTTACTGTAATTGTACGAGATTTCTGTACGTTGTTTAACACTTTAGTACATACGCATAGAGGGGTAACCCAAATGCGTCAGCTTGCATATGGGGTCTAATGGTAATGTAAACCTCGATAAAACTTCATCTATATTGGCCGTCCTTCAAATGGGTCAGGGTAAAGAAGTAGGGCTGTGGGAGAGGCATCACACACTTGTATACCCATTACCTCTGACTGCTATTAGCTATCATGCAGCTCTGCAGTGAGTCCCACAGTTTGGCCGCCTGCCCCATCCTTCAATCTGGCCTCCTAAACTGCAGACTGCCACTGGCCCAAGATTGAGAGGCCGGGTGCTTGTTTGTGCTGCTGCTGTGCCCCGACTTTAAACACTAGTCTGTACATTAGTCTATTATTAGCACAGCAGATATTCAGTCGACACACTTGTTTTATAGACTAGTTCACAGAGTTAGTATGTTTTAAAATCATAATAAAACTGTTTATAAATGTTCAGTCAGGATATAGATCGTTCTATAGGATTTGAGGTGCGCGTCAAACGTACGTATGCAGGTGGGGGTGTAAAAAGTACACATGCATATAGGGAGGGAGAGGGGTCAATTTTATCTGGATTCTGTGTACGTACTAAATGGATGGCCCTAATTGCTGTAGCTGCAAATGTTGAATTATTGTGGAGTTAAATCTACAGTGATATTTTACTGATGTTTAAATGGGTCTTTCAGATCTTAACGTCATTTTGAAACTACAGACTGCTCACTTCAAAGATAACTTCGACGATAACCACTTCATCTGATGCTTCAGCATGTTACTGATTAGCCTGCCGAGGCAGAAAATGCATTGGCTGTGTACAGATGTACCATGTGTACTAGTTTCAACAACATTGCCAAGACATTCAAGTATTGGGCTGCCATACGTGTATCGAATATACGTACACACGTTCTTATAGCATTTGAGATATACAGTATACTTGCAAACACATGAAGCTGAAGGGTCGCATTTAAGTTATGCGCAGTGCTAGACACACTAGTTTGGATAAGTGCCAGAACTTTTATTTAAGTGATTTTTCAGAAATTTAGCATTATAAACTGATCGGCCTATTTTATGATAGCTGGCCATTTTGGTGATGATTTGCTTCCCTATCAGAATCCTGATTTCAGACATGATTTTGATCTTGAGTGGAAAATAGGTTGTTTCATTTACTATTTGGAAGATATATTTGCCTACGTGGATTTGGTTACGTATATATGCATGTATATATATGTTGATTTGGTTTAATTATACATGGATATAAAAAATATGTGTAATTGATTAATGCAAATATTCCAGTAGATGGTACTTGTAAAGCTCTGCTCCATGAATTTGTCTCTGTTATGTTACCTTACATATTTTTAATTGCAGTGGCATGTACCGGTATGTACGTGCAAGAAGTTACGTAGAAATACGTTTAAACATATTATATGTGCTGATTACAGTCTACATGGTGTACATACATAATATGAAGTTGCATTAATATTAATAAACATAAGGAACTCTTGTGTTTTTTAATAGCAGTTGATAGTTTTATTGAAAAAGTTATTGGATTTTCCTATTGATCTTTCCAGCTTAAGTTGACAAGTAGTTGTTTTCTTTCAGCAGCATTAGCTTCATTAACTTGGACATGCTCGAAGTTTTTCTAAAATTCGCCTGTTGGTTAGTTGAGGTAGTGGCAGGTCTCTGGCCGTTTTCACATGTTTGTCTGCATGGCAATGTTCAAATCTACCACTTTTAACTACTGTCCATAATCAATAAAGCTTTGAAGGCCAGAACATGACTCCGTAATTTTATTCTTAACGTTTCAGAGTTGGGATCTATTCTATGTGAAATTGTAAAAATTACATATAATTGATGATACTTGAAGCACATCTCCAACTTGCCAATGTCCAAATTCGTGAATCTCAAGCTGATGAGCAAAACGAGGAATGGCCTGTCACAGAAGGATAAGCAAAGTTTAGTCGAGGAAAATATTGTCTGAGCAACAACTAAGTAGTTGAAAGGAATTTGCAAAAGATTTCTGATGAAGTAATATGCCAGGTGATGGGTGTGGAACAGTTCAGAAGTTCTACAGTGCTTTGTAACACATTGGTGAAGTGGAAACCTGGTCTTTGTACATGTAGTTACTTTTTATGTTTACGGCAACAATCACTCGTGCTAAAAATATTTAATCGTAGCACATACTGGGTTTAAATGATTATGATTCTTGCCTATTCATTAAATGTAGTTTCAGAAACTGCGATTGAAACAAGCAAAATATTAAGTGAATAAAGTCACTAGCAGTCGATAGCTTAGTGGCCATACATTTACATGTAGTACGTATACAGAAATCCGGGAGAATAGACCCCTTCCCTCCCTGTACACACGTACTTTTTGGACCACCCCCCCCCCGATTCCGGGTCGGTCGGTTTACTTGCGTACGTACGATTGACACGCACCCCCTCATCCTATAGAACGGTCTATATCCCGACGAATAGGGAAGGCGGCCAAACTGTCGGGACTCCGTGCCCGATTAATAGCAGTCAGAGGTAACGGGCATATAAATTTGTGATCCTGTCCCACAGCCCTACAGAGATCCTGAGTGGCCGAGTGGAGGTAGGTAAGAGTAACAGCCCATGTTACTCTTGCCTCACGTTACATGAATACAATCTAACTTCACGGTATTGTTGGAAGCCCGCTCTCCATGCCGGCGGCCCGGGTTCGATTCCGGGTCGGTCGGGTTTATCAGAGATTAATTTCTCGGATCTTTACTGCGGGTGTCTCGGTCGCAATATAAACGTGGAGTACGAGGTTGCTTTCTGCCTCCGACACTAATCATCTTCGATATGAAAAAGTGTCGTTAAGCCGAAGTACAAAACAGCCCTACTTAGTTCTCTCTGGAGTAATTGCTTGATGCGGAACTGACTCATTTGAAGGAAGGCCAATAGGCCTATTATTAGACAAAATTTATGTTGTCGAGGTTTACCTCCTTGAGGCTCCTTCCCATGCGTACACAGTCAGATGCATTTGGCATATCATTTAGCGTAGGCCTACGTGCTAAATGGATGACCCTGTAGTGATTGGTTTTGACTTGAAGGCTCTAGCGATGTCGGTTCTGAGGACTATTTCCAGAGGTCCGTATCAAGAGAAGATGCAGACCAGCTGCAACGGTGAGACCGTGAGTGTCGTCTAGGTTGAGAAGAATTGGAAGGCGGAGTCAGGGTAGGAATTCTTGAAAAATTAGATTTTAGTTTTGAGTGGAAAGCCCTGGGGTGATAGACCTGATTATGGAGGGCGAGCAGTATGGGAATTGTAAATAAATAACGAGGGGGTTAGACGTTGATTTATGTGCAGTTTGGGTGTGAAATGTAGACTACTATGGGAGCCTAAGAAATAATATTTCTTAGGCTCCCATAGTAAAGTCTACATTTCACATATATTATAGGGGGGTTGAATCCCCCAAACCCCCGGCAATTCTCACCCTGAGGGCGAGTGGCAATAATGATGGGAGGAATCGAGAATCTGTGAAAGTCATGAGGGAAAAATCGTTCCAGATAAGGGATAGGCCTAAGGCTCGGTTGGAGAACTTGAGACGAGTAGCCTCGGAGTAGGCCTAGTGGATGGTGAAGAGTTCGCGGAGATACTTGGCCTGGAAATATTGTAGCTATTTGCAGTTTAATGATTGGTCTTTGAAGTGAATTCGAATCGTTTATGACAATTCGCCGGTATGATAAAAACAGCAATTGTCGCTTATCGCTAGCCTTCAAGAATCGCTACGGTTCCACTTGAGAAAAATTCCGATCCTCGCTTGCTTTCTTTTGAAAGCCTCTATTTCTGACTTAAGTTAGTTCAGAAGTTGCAAACATTCTGTTGAAAGCAAATAATATTATGCTAAAATTAAAATATATCACTGAAGAGAAGCTTCTGACTAGGTGTAGATTCAAAAACCTAACTCTGTGTAGCCGTGAGTCGTGTATAACTTCTATTATCGCTTATTGACTCGTGCATTTCAACTTACATAGATTTTTAAATGTTTAAATTGGGTAATTTTATATGAAAATTGGAAACAAAGTAATGCGATGATTGTCTTTTCATATGGCACTCCACAGCCGAATTTTATTTTTAGTATTTGAACGATCGCGCCATGGTGGTAACTTTCGAAGGCTATCACGACTCATCAAGACAGATCAATTCAGAATCTATAAGGTCGCTCATACGCCTTTAGACAATCCTTCCAAAAGGGGACCCTTTGCGGGATTGATTAAACTCTGGAAAAACAGTCGTCAAGGACATTTTCGTGAGAACTTGTTTCCTTTAATTTCAGCGCTTGTTAGATCTGTTTTACGCTTCGGCATGGCTGATCCGATTGAGGAATCTCGTGCAGTTGATTTAGACACCTCTGCACGGAGATTGAGTCCTCCGGAAGCTGTAAGAGGAATGAAGGGCCTTGATAGGAGTGCATTTAAGCGCGAAGTACAAGTTCTTGGCTTGAAAGTGCCGGTCAAAGCTGTTGCAGCTGTCAGTAAAAGGTTTAAGACTGCATTACTGAAGATTCCAAGGATTAAGGCAGTAGCAGAGTTATGCGACACTGATGCAGACAATTTGACACACAAACTATTCATGTTTGATCCAACAAAATATGGATCATCTACTGATTTCAGCTCGGATGACAGAGAATTTTTGACGGCACAGTGTGTGGACGTGCATTCACTAAAACTGTATGACCTGACGTTGACATATGAAAATTGGATGTATGATGAGATCCTGGATGCAGTGCTACCAGAAGGTGTTGAAGGAGTTGGTGGCTTTAGCGTCATCGGTCACATTGCTCATCTTAATCTTCGAGATAACCTGCTCGAATATAAACAATTGATCGGTAAGTTATTGTTACGTTCAACAATATTCTGATAAACTTTCTCATGCTTTGTAAAACTGTTAAGAAAACTTTATGTGCAAGTCTTGCATCAAAGACTTATCATGACATGCTTCACTATAACAAATACGATTTCTGTATAACATGGTTATGGACATAGATTCTAAAATTAGTTAAGCTATGCTGCAATGGTACTCCAGGCAATTTGTGAGATGGTGCTCAAAGACAGTCATTAAAATGAGTGTCATGTGTATTTGATTTCGATTTTGGATAGGCATCAGTCTGTTGCAGAAGTTTATCGGATTAGATTAGATTAACTTAAGTATAAAAAACAGTGTTACAGAAGGGTGAGAATTCGATGATCGATTTCACCAAACAAGTCAGGTCCTTTAAAATCTCGATACTTAATTAATCTTCATTTGCAGTGTGATTACTGGGACTGAAATAATGAAATTCATATATCGTGACATTTAATTAAAAATTTGATTTTCATTTATCATTGATGTCCATGGCATCAGAATTATTTAGAATTCTCATTATATTGATGCATGTTGTAGCAATGTTCCGTTGTATTAAGTTTCGCATTCGAAGAACGAGTTTTGTAAGCAGCTCAAAAAACTTGACTATGCATTACTGTCTGAGAGGTTTCCTCGTTTTACCTTTTCGTCTAGTGTCCGAGACCTGGGCGTCACTCTAGACAGTTCTCTAACTTTTACTGAACACATTGCCATGCTTACTCGCTCTTCCTACTTCCAACTAAGGCGTCTCAGGGCTATTCGCAAATCTGTTTCTTCCTCGACCTTTACCTCAATTGTCCACGCTTTCGTCTGCTCTCGAATAGACTACTGTAATTCTCTCCTTGTTGGTCTCCCTAAGGTTCGCTTATCTCCTCTACAGTCAGTACTTAATGCTGCTGCTAGACTGATTGCTCGTCTTCCTCGATTCTCTCACATCTCTTCATTCATGGTTGAAGAACTTCACTGGCTCCCTCTATCTTTCCGAATACAATTCAAGGTTCTTATTTTAGTCCTTAAGTCTCGTCTGGGTCTTGCTCCAAGTACCTTTGCGATCTCATGCTTCGCCCACTCTCTGCCACTTCGCTGCGTCCTCTCCGATCTTCTGATCGGCTTGACCTTTTTGTTCCCCGTGTTAGGACTGCGATGGCTCAATCCAGATCCTTCGCCTGCATAGGTCCTTCTCTGTGGAATGGACTTCCTCCACCGGTTCGCTCTGCCATCCTTTCTGGTAGTCTCTCCTCATCTTTTTCGAAACTAAAATCCTGCCTTTTCCCTCGGGTTGCTCGCACTGGGAGCGCTTCTGAAAGGCTTTTGCTGTGAGAAGCGCTTTATAAATAGCCAAATACAATACAATACAATATTTAGCTTGACAAGTTCTCTCTCTTGGAAACAGCAGCTGGATTTGGGATCATGACTCCAAACGTACACTAGATTTAGAAAATGATTTTTTTTAATGAGATGTCATTACATGTATATTGTGTGAGGCATTTTGTAATATGATATTGCTCGCCTGCTCAAATATAGCTATATGCCTTAAAACAAGACAGTGTTTAGTGAAAAAGAATGTGATCCAGTCCTTCTAAAACTTAATAATAATATTTGTGATAACACTAAATATATAGTAATAAATAATCCGTATTTGAAACAAAAATACTACGCAAGGACTTTAAAGTTTGAACACCTCTGGAGAATCAACATGCCCTGTTGTCGGCCGAGCATCCTTTGCATGTGACCAAGTTCCATATCCACAGGTAAGTGTCTTCTGGCACCTCTCCAGCTACCATCTGTGAACACCAGAGTACACCGGCAGCTCAGGCACTGATGCCTGCGTCCTTTGGAGGCAGCGAACATGACATTGCAGAAACAAGTTTCTGATGAAATGATTTTGCAACAATTAATTTTATCTGGGATCATTTTATCACATTTTATCAGAATCTTTGTAGAAGTGATGCTTGTTACAGCTTTATGGTCTACTGTATTTACATAGCTGAACTTATGTTTCTTTGTTTTGCAACAGGTGATGTGCTGCTGGACAAGGTTTCGGCTGTGAAGACGGTCGTAAACAAAGTAAATGTGATTGACAACACATTCCGAAACTTTCAGATGGAGGTCTTGTCTGGAGAGGAGAACTTTGTGACGGTGGCTAAGGAACATGGGTTTCAGTATGAATTTGATTTCTCGAAAGTGTACTGGAATTCCAGATTAGGTCAGGATTAATATTAGTTTTAACTTGTCTTAAGCCTAGGTTTTGCTAGAAATACTTGTTGAATATTATTATTGTAGACATAATATTTAATACTACAAATGGTTGATGAAAAACGATCGCTAATAACAACAATAAGAGAAAGACAGAAGAACTGGGTGGGGCACGTATTAAGAGGAGACTCCCTCCTGAAAGAAATCATAGAAGGGAGAATGGAAGGGAAAAGAGGGAGGGGAAGACCGAGGCAGATGATGCTGGGGTGGATGGCCGACGGATACAGCGAATTAAAGGAAAAAGCACAGCACAGAGAAGAGTGGCATCATTGGAAGTTGGAACCTGCCGAAGGGCAGAGAACTTAAAGAAGAAGAAGACATAATATGTCTACAATAATAATATTCAATATATTTAATATTATATGATGTCTACAGACTTAACTCATGATGTGGTTGTCGATGGTTACTACTGGTATTCACCGTGCAGTACTCACCTTGTACTGTGGAGAGTACTGGTTTGAGCCTCCTCTGAAACGGTTACTGTGTAGGGATCTTGAGCAAGATAATATACCTGAGCACCATCAATTGATGCTTGGTGATTAGTAAATGTTTAATAATAATAATTAGTAGTAATAAAAATAATGGTATTAAATTACAGCAATAGTTGATTTTGAAGATAATCTCAGTTTTGTTCACTTTATAAGCCTCAGAAAAATTGTTTATTCTGGTGTGAGGTGTAATTCAAAACAGGCTGAAAACATTGTGTGGACACTGTCAAGTTGAATAGTTGAATGGGAATTAGAAAGCGGTTCCACATGGACAGGTTGATGTACATGAAGGCAGCAATTACTGCGGTTCATGCGAGACTTTGGCTTGCTTAGTATTTTGGTTAAAGTTACTGTTTAACAAAGCATTGTTATGGCAGAGATTATGAGCATTGTCCTCCCTTTTTCCTCCTTTGGATTGGCAACACCAGACTATGGCAGTGGTTGTTAGTGTGACTTGAATTCACTTGATAGAAGACTACAGTATTGCATGTAGTGATGTAGCTTTTCCGGAAAAATATTTTTGCGGAAAATTGTCGGGAAATTTTCCGGAAAATTTCCTGAAATTTTCCGCAGAACCGGAAAAATACATTTAATTCATAATGTCAGATTTTTAGTATGAGACAACAATAGAAAATTTCTGTTTTTTTAAGTTCCTTTTATTTACAGTATTTCTGTCAATGCAGGCAACGTTCACCTTACAGGAATTAAAATAAACATTAAACAGATTTCAAAATATATTGGTCTCAGACTCAGACTTCAATGGCAATGCCAATTACATTATATTTCAAAACATAAAATAATAGTAGTAAATACGTTTATTTAACGATGCCGTCATATCGACGATGATTGGTGTCCATAAAATAATAGTATAATAGGCCTCATAAGAATTATTCTGTTGCAGTATTAAAATGGTGTTTTAGTAGCCTCGTAATCGTAATCTCTAAACTTCTAATGTGCCACTCGAAAGCCAAGCGCAGGGCACCAGCTTATTCACGAGCGTTACTAGCCTACTACTGCATCAATTGCTGTTTTTGTCTCATGTTTTCATAACTAAAAAATATTAAGGAGACTAAATCATAAAAAATATTTTCTCTAAATTAATAGTGAAGTTTAATTGCAATTAATTCTTAAATGTATTGTCATTGTTGAGCCTTGTGAACACACTGAACAGTAAGCACTAACAGTGCCCTCTATTGAATCAACGTATCAGTTATACCTACATAAGATAGCTTAGAGTGAGTGATGTTTAAAACTATTACATTTAAATTGCTATTTTGTAATTTTCTATTGATGGAAAATTATTGGAAATTTTCCGGAAAAATACACTCGAAATTTTCCGAAATTTTCCGGAAAAATATGACATTTTCCGGACAATTTTTCTGCCTCACAACACTAATTGCATGTCTGCCTTTTGCCATGTTTGGATGTGAACTGATATGTTGTTGAAGATGAGAAATGGGAAGCGTTGTCCAGTTGTTTGATTGCTAATTAATGTCGTGTGTGTGCTTCAGCTGAAAATCTGAAAAAGCCATGAAAAATCTGACCTCCCTGAAAAGAGCACTTATTTTGTAAACTTCAGCTGAAAAATTGTCAATAGTAACGAAAAGTCTTTCCTTGCTTAACACTTTAACGACGAGACTGTACTAAAAGCGACTGGGAAACCAATGCAGTTCGTTGTTAAAGTATTAAACATTATTTTGTAATCTACAGGTGAAACAGCTGGTAAATGCAGGATAAATCTTTCTTGACTAATAAATGCACTTGTATTTTAATCTTCTCCAGAAAAATTGGGCAAACCTAGAAAAAATCTTTTGTGGCTAATTAAAAGCAATTATATTTTAATCAGTGAGCAACTACATTAATTTACCAAACCTTAGCTTACTTTGCTTACACCTTATTGTTCTTTTTTTTCAGGTACAGAACATCAAAGAATAGTCAACCTTTTGAAGGAGGGTGATGTTGTTTACGACATGTTTGCCGGTGTAGGGCCATTTGCCATCCCAGCTGCTAAAAAGAAATGCACTGTATATGCCAATGACCTCAACCCCGACTCCTACAAGTGGTTGGGACATAACATGAAGCTGAACAAAGTAAAAGGCGAGACTCATCTGTTCAACCTGGATGGTCGAGAGTTTGTTAAATCAGTTGTTAAGAAGAGTCTCTTAGAGTTGTGGAATGCTAGTCGTGAGGGAATGCTGGGCCGCAACGTTCACGTCATCATGAATCTTCCAGCAATAGCTGTTGAGTTCTTGGATGTTTACAAAGACCTCTTTTCTGCAGAGGACCTTGAAGCTGGTGGAATTGTAAGACAAAGTGTTACCTTGCCAACGATTCACTGCTATTGTTTCAGCAAAAGTGAAAATGTCACAGAGGATGCCAGGCTGAGAATTGAGGACGTTTTGGGTCAGAAGCTGCCGGATGATCACACAATTCGAATTGTGCGAAATGTTGCTCCCAATAAAGAAATGCTTTGTGTCAGTTTTGTGATGCCAGAAGGAATTCTCTTTGGATCACATATTGTGGATCATAGTGGCAAGTATTAAGTTCATCGTATCGCTATTAGTATTATTAATTAAATTTGTGACGCACGCACAGTTACACGAAATGTAAATCTGAGGCGCGGATAGTCAGCCGCCAAGCGAAGATACTGTTAGATGTCCAAGTGCTTGAAAGCCACGTTAGTTTTGAGCTGCTTTTTGAAGGAAGGAAGTGAATTTGAGCTACAAAGTGAGTGGCAGTCGATTCAATTTGTCAAAAAAGAAGCAGGGGTCAGAAATGTATATAAATAAAAAAAATTTTCGAAGCCATAATTCATTTTTTACTGTAAGTTATTGAGCTACTTCTGGGGTGCCATAGAAAATATATTGTTTATAGCTTTTCCAATTTTTTTGTCTATATCTGTTTTAGGTAGGCTAAGCTTTTTTGGCTAAGTTTTAAGACCCTGGGTCTCTTTAGAAAGTTTGGGGTGGGATCAAATTAGTAATGAGGGACATAGTGGAGATGACTCTCACCGGAATCCCTAGGGAGCTTTTTTTAGCTTAAATATTAATTTTTAAGCTTTTGTGTCTTCATGCCTGTTGCAGGTAGTTTTTGTAGTGTGTTAGTTAAGACTTTTGCAGTAATATTTATTTGTTTTCTTTTTGATTTTAGAGGCTGCTGGACCGGCCGCTAAGAAATCTAAGCTAGCATTTCAGGATCAGGCGTAAATGAAGTCTAACACGCATTATCATTGCATTGAATATTCTTTTTATTGTGAGATGTACCTCACTCAAATTTTGCCATGCTAATTTTAGTATTTTGACAGAATAAAGCATTAAAATAAAGATATACTTTTGTGAAAGTAAGTACTGAAATTTGTCAATTTAATGTTTTGTGATTTTACAAACAGATTAAAACAAAATAGTAATACAAAGATATACTAGTAGTTTGTTTTCTAAGTTGCTTTTATAATACTCCATCGCTGCTGCGTTTGGGTGGTGCCAGTCCGAAGTGGGGATAAAGGAGGGCAAAGCTAATCATCATTGTAATTTGTATATGACAGTGTTGTTAAACAGAAACTAAGCGTACCTACCTTACCTTTGTAAAATGTGATTGTTGACTGCTTTTCCATATTTTGACCATCCATAAGAAATGACCTTCCTTACCTTTAGATCTGTTGGTTCTGCTTGCCATATGGACCTTTTATTAACGTGCAAATTGTTCTCTTGGCCATGGTGGATACATGTATTTGCGTGAGCTTCTGAGTAGGTACTGTATATCTTGAAGATGGGATGTACATGTACAATACACATCAGCATGAGCTGGGATTGCATTTTCCTCTGTGGGTCCATCTCTTTGGAACAATCTGTCACTGGACGTACGATCACTAGCATCTTTAATGTTTAGGTAATGTTTTCTGCTCGACTTAAGAAACATTTGTTCAGTGATTCCTAGCTAATGTGCTGAAGAGCCCTTGTGAGTTACTTAAATGGCTCTCATACAATTGTTCTGATACATACATACGTACTAGTTTCTGAATGAATGACTATTTTCACTTAAGTATTTACCTGTCAGCATTTTCATGGCAACTAGATGGAACCCATGTGAGTTCTTTATGGGTTGCGCTGCGGCTTCGAAATACGGGTTCAATATGGACTCCATGTGGGCTCGCTGGCAGAGTTTAATATTTAAATTTTAAAATGTGACGCCAGGGGTCAAAACCCGTTACATGTCGGTTTCTGACCTTTTTATTCAGTCATATTCTACAATAAATTTGCTTCAAAATACTTTTTGCAGAATGAAAATATCTTTTTTCTAACTGAAGTTATGCTCGTTTGATTCTTTCATTAGTGTAGAGTGACAAAATGGAATAAAAATTGTCGGAATATTCGTGCTATCTAAGTCCTCAGAATCCATTATTTTATTTTGCTGCAATTACACTGAGCAATAGAGGGCTATATTCTGTATCAAATAAAGCAAACCGCATCAAAATTGGATTACTAGCCTACTTTGCAAATTTTGGCAAATTCATAGGCAACTGCTGAATTGAAGAATATTCTATATTTTGACCCCTTTCGCCTATTTCAGCTTCTAGCTCAATATCTAGGAAGCGACAAGCGACGGGTTTTGACCCCTGGCGTCACAAATAGTTAGTCACCAGTGCACTATTTTACTCAGGCATTGTAATAACCCTGGATTGGCCTCGAGGAAGCACGCGTGCCCACAAAGGATGTGTCTGTTTAGATACCTACTTTGGACCCCACCCTTGTCCGAATCTGTTTTACCTTCCCATACGTTTTATGGACGTATACACCCCAAAGGAGTACTGAGTCATAGATTAGGTCACCTGTGGATTTGATTGGACTAACTGCTACCTATTGTGCTGGTTTTTCTCGATGTCTCACTGAGAATGGTTTTACGGCACAGGTTGTACTGGAAAACTAATTGTAGCCTACCAAATTTAGATGCGGATGTTCACTTCTTTGTCGGCATGCATTTTAGGCCTATATGGAGCCCACATAAGGCCCTTTTTTTCAGATGGGACCGGGTTCCATTTGATGCCCTTGGAAATGATGGCATGGATTGCTCACCAGTTGTCCGCAGCTTGGTGACTATAGTTCTTGCTGACTTCCTCACTGGACGACCTGTAAGTACTTGGTCGCTGGACAAGGTGGTGTGATGGAATCTCAGATGGGCCTAATTAGTTTAAGGCTGCAGAGGTGTTGAAGGTGTGGTGGAACCCCAGGTAGGCTTAATTAGCTTAAAGCTGCAGTGGTTCGATCTCCGTTCTTGCTCCTACATAGGTAATGGGTTTTAAGTCTTAACACGACCTTAGCTTCCATCCTTACGTGAATTAGTTAGAAAATCGGCGATTTGCAAAGCAGTCGATTTTGCAAACAATGAACTGTAGATTCTACGAGTAGCAGAACAAACAAGGCAATAAGTCTATACATACATCAGTTGTAAGGTTAACTTAAAACTAAGAAAAGATACGAATCAAACAATTCGATCACGAACTGTGGTCGTCGCTAAGAAACGCTACAATATCAACACAGTTCAGTGCAACTTCGATCGTAAAGAATTGGATCGATTAGAGGAAGCGATCGTTATGAGTCATTATCAACCGTATGCACTAAAAGAAACCACGTAGAGACGGTGTTTGAAGTTTACTTACAGCACTTATAGAAAGTACATTTTTTATCTGGATTCAGTGAATGCTGTGTTTAGGGGTCGTCCATTAATTATGTCAACAAATTTTAGGCCTTTTTGACCCCCTCCCCCTTGTCAACAACAGTTACTGTCAAACATTGACGGACCCCCAAAAAAATTATGTCAACAATCCCAGAACACCCCCTACCAGCAGCGTAGCCAGACTGAATTTTTTCTCAATGACCTTTTTAGAGATTTGAACTCCTTTTTTAGACATTTACTCTTTCGCTACCTTTTTGGGATTCATTGGGGAAAAAAATTTGTTGACGTCAACTTGAACCGAACCCCCCTCCCCTGTCAACAACTGTCAAACTTTTCCAAACCCCCTCTCTCCCCTATTTTGTTGACATAATTAACAGTCATGTACAGCACTACGAGTAGGGTCAGTAGAAATTCAAGGCTAAAAACTTTTAAAGTCACGGTAGGATTTTGTAAAAATGGGCGAAAATCGGCAAACTCACGACATGAAGTCACGCAGATGGAGAAGAAATCTTACGGCAAAAATTTCTACCCTATGAGAATTTTACAAGAATTCTATGAGAAGTCTATGATAAGTCTATGAGAATCCTAAGAGAATGCTATGAGAATTTTAGTTTGATTATAAAGGACCACATTCACAAAGGGACCAGAGAGTCTTATAACATCCGTCGTCATTCCAGTAGTAGAATTTATCTGGCCTAGTCACAAGACAGAATTCGGTGTTGAAATTGCAGTTTGGTTCTCCTGAGATCCAATTCGTGTAGTTCAGCGGTAGAAAGAGGTTGTCTTTAGGCTTCCAGACGAAACCAGAAAGGCAACTAGGGCTCTGTCTTTGTCCGCCGAGGAAAGTGAAGTTCCGAACCGTTGGGTCGAGACTGGCTGTAAAACAAGTAGGGTGAACGTGCTAATTACCGTCAGGTACCCAGTTACCGTCATAAGTGAGCGTTTTTAATAAGTTTCTTTTTTGCGATTTTCTGGATTTACATTATTTTTTTAGTCACGAGTTCCTTATTAATCGCTTGATTAAATGCTGTAAAAGTTTTATTGTTATAAGCAGTTACGATTACAGAAAAAAATATAAATCTTCCGCACGTAAAAGAGTGTGATATTTATCCGTTTTCTCGATAACGAACGACTGACAATTTTGACGCTTTTCTTTGTAATTGTTTAGTTGTGATCATCACCGCAACAAACAACGCATACCATAGACTTTTCTCTGCAACATTTTAGTATTTTACGACTAATTTAATGTTATATTCGTGAAATAATATCGATGACGCCAACTAACTTCTGAAAACAAGCAAATATTAATTACCGTCAGGCTATGACGATAGATTTTTTAGTTACCGGCATGACGAAAGTAGACAAATTTTTAATTACCGTCAGGCTATGACGATAGATTTTTTAGTTACCGGCATGACGAAAGTAGACAATTTTGATACCGTCAGTACACGGATATAGCACAATGATTGTGGCATGGTCAAAAAAACTTGACATTTTTCTTTGTGGTTGGCTTTTCTGAGTACCATCTTGCTAAAAATCTTTAAACTTGATATTCATGAAATGATGGTTTCATCTATTACACTCCTAAATTGTTTAATAACTTCATCATTTATGGACCAAACTTAGTGCAGTTTCTTCTAAGATAATTAAACTATACAGTTTGGTTTCATTATGCCCCATTTTATAAACCCCAAATACATCATCTAACCCATTACCCATTAAACTAAATTTATTCATATAACATCCTTATGATGAAAGTTTTCTAACCAATCTATTAGCGCTTGGGACTTCTCGGTCGTGTGCTCTTGTGACAAACTGTGAAACAAGTCTCCAATGATGAAGTCATGACAAACAGTCAAACTAATCTCCAACATAATGTCAGTGATGAAGTCATGACAGTGAAACAAGTGTGTAACCTAATGTCAGTGATGAAGTCATGACAACAGTGAAACAAGTTTCCAATCATGTCAATGATGAAGTCATGACAAACAGTTAAACAAGTGTGTAATGTAATGTCAGTGATGAAGTCATGACAAACAGTGAAACAAGTTTCCAATCTAATGTCAATGATGAAGTCATGACAAACAGTCAGACAAATCTCCAACTTAATGTCAGTGATGAAATCATGACAAACAGTCAGCAAGTCTCCAACCTAATGTCAGTGATGAAGTCATGACAAATAGTGAAACAAATCTCCAATCTAATGTAAGTGATGAAGTCGTGACAAACAGTGAAACAAGTGTGTAATGTAATGTCAGTGATGAAGTCATGACAAACAGTGAAACAAGTTTCCAATCTAATGTCAATGATGAAGTCATGACAAATAGTGAAACAAATCTCCAATCTAATGTAAGTGATGAAGTCGTGACAAACAGTGAAACAAGTGTGTAATGTAATGTCAGTGATGAAGTCATGACAAACAGTGAAACAAGTTTCCAATCTAATGTCAATGATGAAGTCATGACAAATAGTGAAACAAATCTCCAATCTAATGTCAGTGATTAAGTCGTGACAAACAGTGAAACAAGTGTGTAATGTAATGTCAGTGATGAAGTCATGACGAACAGTGACACAAGACTGCAGAGAGGCGGTAAGTCAGCAGAAAAACCACCAAGAACTCACTACAACTGTTCAACCGGCAGGTGCTGGAAAACAGAAGAACTTCGAAGAAAAACTCTGAAATGTTAAGAAGCTTAAGAAGACAGACAGTGTGAGATGTGAAACTCCTTAAATCAATGTTTAAACTTAAATCAAAATTAAAAACTTATCTATTCTCATTACACTATGACTAAGAACACAGCGCAACGCGCTCTCGTGCAAGACTTGTCTTGTTAAAGCACGTTATAAATGCCTAATTCTATTGTATTGTATTGTAATGTTCTGTCTCTTTTGTGGGGAAACGTTTGAGGAATCCTGGATACAGTGCCAAAATTGCCAAGGTTGGGTGCACAAATTCTGCACTCAACTGGATGATGGAGACTTCTACTTCTATGACAATTGTAAAAAAATAGACCTAGCCTACTAACAACACAGAAAATTTCTGTGCCTTGCAATAAAGTCACCCATAATAATAGCCTAGGACCCTAGCTTAGTCGTGGCTCTTTTCTATTTTAAAATTTGTTTTTTTTATCCAAAGTAAACTTACTAATACTGAGGCAAAGGTGAGTTGTGTTGTTGCATAAAAAGTTGTTAATGTTGAACTGTGTTGTTGTATTAAGAGGGGCTGATACTCAGCTGAAAGCCGAGATTCAGTGTTATATTTAAAAACTGATTACATTGAGCATTAGGCTATAGATAGCAGCGTTACATTAAAAACGGTAGTTATGTCAGTGTTGAGCAGAGAGTGCTGTTAGTTATTCTGTCAAAAACTGACATAGGCTATAGGGTTCTATTAGGCTATGTAATTTCTATTAGGCCTATGTCTCCCCTGGACAGATCGTGTATTTTCTAGTCGGGCATTAATTTGTTTTGTGCTTTCGACAAGTTGTTCATTTTTAAGTTTTGAGATAGGCCTACAGCAGAATATGTGCTCTATAATTGTGTTGCTTTTGTTTGCTCACGAAATAAAGCATTTGGAAATAAAACACCCGGCGTCTATTATTGATTTTCGCCATTGTTTTGGACGATATCTAGACGTCGGCACTATGTCAGACTGACGATAACTAGATACCGTCATCCTCTGACTGGACGATAACTAGATACCGTCATCCTCTGACTGGACGATAACTAGATAGCGTCATCTTCTGACTGGACGATAACTAGATAGCGTCATCCTCTGACTGGACGATAACTAGATAACGTCACCATGGCGATAGATGAAAAATCAAGACGGTAACTGAAAATATGACAAAATTCGGATAAAACTACTTTTTGTAACGCATAAGGTGCAGTCATAAAAACACTTATATTCGTCAACTGAAGATGCGAGCGGGTTTTTAGTCACTGCAAAATTTCAGAGTCACAGGTGACATGTTTATATTTTTAAATCCTTGTCGAACGCTTAAAAAATCTCGCTTATGACGGTAAATGGCACTTTCACCCTAGTTGATTCCAAGTCATTGTAACATAGTACGGTAGTTAAACATAAATGTTGAAGAAATCTAATAACTAGGCCTATGCCAGCGTTTTAACGGACATTAGATTGGAACCATGTGGGATCCATATATGTAGGTATGTATGTAGGCCTATATAAGTACGCCTATGTATGCCTACGTATGTAGGGCCTATGTATGACGATGAATTAATGTAGGCTTATGTATGAGGACGCTTAATATAGCGCATTTTTATAGGCCTACCAAACAAAATTGCTGTATGAATCCTATAGGCCTAAATATGGTAATGCGCATCCTATGTTCATTCGTTCATTCATATCGAACATTTATATAGCTCCCTTCAAGAAAATGACTCAGAGACGCTTCCAACTCCAGCACGGCTAAAAAGAACAGTCTTAAGGTGAGAAAAGAACATAGGAGAGAAGGTCCTGGGCAAGAGGCGAAGCTCCAGAGTGTGGCCATTCCAGGTCGAAGGACCCACCACCGAGAAAACGCGGTTCTGCCTAGTGGAGGTAGCCTACGGGCAAAACCACTGATACTTTAAGCCCATCCCTGCAGTTGTTTTACAATTAATAGAAGGAAGTGAAATATAGTATTAGTACTTACATGTAAGTTGGGTATTCAAGTAGCTTGCGATGGCCTGATTCTCCGCATAACTGCTGACCACGCTCAAGTAAGCTTCGCTATAAAACTGTTGGCACGATGACCCAGCCTGCGTCCAGTTAAGGGCGACCAAGTTGGCTCTGTAGCAGCTACGAGCGGCAGGCAAGTATGTGAAACCCACCGGACAGACTACGCATCGAAAATACGAAAATCAACCATTAAACTACCGCGGGAAAATAAGGTTCTTGTGTAAGTTCTTATTTGGAATGCATCAAGAAAATCATTACAATAAGTAGGAGCCTAAGGAAATAAATAACTAATCCTTAGTAGTGCAATAGGACCTACACCAATTATACACCCGGCGTTTTTTGCGATTATAAAACGGTGTAGGCTATGCAACCAGTGGCCGGTATTGTAATTGTAATTGTAATCGAACATTTATATAGCGCCGCTAAAAAAATCAGCAGCGCTCTCGACCAGCTTCAGTGCCTGCATCAGGGTACAACAAAGTCTTTAGACGTCTACGGAACTGGGAAGGAGAGAGGGCTAGTAACTCAAGGCGAAGAGACTGGGGAAGACAGTTCCAAGCTGATGGGCCAACACGGGCCGAATATAGCCTGATAGTGGAGGAACGTGCCTGTGCATTTTTCTTCAGTCATTTCAAGTTGATGTAAAAGTTTCGTTTTCACTACCAATTTGAAGGTAATGGTCTGTAGATCAATATTTGTCCGAGGGGAAAGCATGCAGATAAAAAATGAAGTGTGGGGGGCTCGAAAACCCCCTCTGGCCTATGGAAAATATGTGTATTTTTTCCGGTCATTTCAAATAGATGAAAAAGTTTCTTTTTCAGTACCAATTTGAAGGTAATGGTCTATAGACCAATATTGGTCCGAGGGGAAAGCATTCAGATAAAAAAGAAGCGTGGGGGCTCGAAAACCCCCTCCAGCCTATGCAAAATATGTGTATTTTGCTCCAGTCATTTCTAGTAGATGCATAAGTTTAGTTATTTCAGTACCAATTTGAAGGTTATGGTCTCTAGATCAATATTGGTCCGAGGGGAAAGCATTCAGATTAAAAAATTAAGCGTGGGGGTTTGAAACCCCCTCCGTCCTTTGCGAAATATGTGGATTTTACTCCAGTCATTTGAAATAGATGCAAAATTTTCTTTTTCATCACCAATTTGAAGGTAATGGTCTATAGATCAATACTGGTCCGAGGGGAAAGCATTCAGATAAAAAAAATGAAACGTGGGGGTTCGAAAGCCCCGGCCTATACTAAATATGTAAACTGCTGTAACTTTTGATTGGATGGTCCGATCTGAACATATGTGGTATGTATAGATTCAGAATCAGGAGTTGCAAGTGATATTAACATGCATATTGCACATAAAAGCGTGTATTGCATATAAAGGTGTGGGGGTTTTAAATCCCTTTTCCGCCCTATGTAAAATATGCATATTTTGCTCCAGTCATTTCCAGTAGATGCATAAGTTTCTTTTTTCAGTACCAATTTGATCCAATTTGAAGGTAATGGTCTCTAGATGAATATTGGTCCGAGGGGAAGCAATCAGATTAAAAAATGAGGCGTGGGGGTTCGAAACCCTCCTCCGTCCTTTGCGAAATATGTAGTGGATTTTATTCCAGTCATTTCAAATAGATGCAAAAGTTTCTTTTTCAGTACCAATTTGAAGGTAATGGTCTGTAGATCAATACTGGTCCGAGGGGAAAGCATTCAGATAAAAAAAATTACGTTTGTGGGGTTCGAAAACCCCCGGCCTATGCGAAATATGTAAACTGCTGTAACTTTTGATTGGATGGTCCGATCTGAACATATGTGGTATGTATGGATTCAGAATCAGGAGTTGCAAGTGATATTAACATGTATATTGCACATAGAAGCAGTGACGGTGCCATTGTTGGCGCATATCAACAAAACTAAAGAAAGCGTCATAAGAAAGTAACTAATAAGCCGGCTATAGCAAATTGAATATACATATAGTTAAGTACTGCATATTGTTCTTGTCCAGCTACTTCGCACATGTACACTTGCAAAGACGTGTGCATTTCAATTTTGGCTTCATGCACTTGCAGAGAGAGCAGGTACTTGCGCAAGTGCACTTCACATCTAGGTGGAATACATCCCTGGCCAGGGGCAGCGTCCTTAGTCTTCTGTGAGAACACCTTCATTCGGACGAGGTCAACGTCAATGTCATCTTTGGAGTCATTGGAGTACAGCCTACAGACGAATTTCGCTGCCATTTCTTTCAGCCTTGGCGATGTTTGAAATGGAGTGTCGACGGCAGTTGCAAATTCCACCATGAGGAATGGCACTTCGTGCATCAACTTGCAGCAGTTTCGCTTACCCTTGAACTTGATCCTGTAAATGCGTGAAAGAGGGCCATTGCTTTGCACGTTGTCGTTCTAATGTTTGAGGCGATAGTGTTAAGGGAGATCATTCTAGTTGTCTTTCCCGCGTTGAAGGAGATCCAGATTTCTGCAGCAGGATTCAGAGCCTTGATATGATGGAAATTACTCAACAGAATTACGACAACATCAGTATCTCCGGTTTGAACCATCCCAGTGACCATGTTTGAAGTGCGTGTAAGAGATGTATTAGGGCACGAGTGTCCGCTTCTTCATGGATGCATTGTTCCATTGTGGACTGTTTCCTACATGATGGACTTCATCACCTGCAGTGATGTACACCTCCTTTTCATAGCTGAAAGTTGATGCACGAAGTGCCATCCCTCATGGAGGAATTTGCAACTGTCGTCGACACTCCATTTCAAACATCGCCAAGGCTGAAAGAAATGACAGCGAAATTTGTCTGTAGGCTGTACTCCAATGACTCCAATGATGACATTGACGTTGACCTCGTCCGAATGAAGGTGTTCTCACAGAAGACTAGGGACGTGGAGAGAATTCCCCCAACAACCGATGCTTTGGATCAACATCTCAAAAGAAGTGTATTCCAAGCGAGCATATTGACAACAGCTCATAGGTCCATGATGCGTTTGAACAACCCCACTAATCATGGGTGGAAGGAAGAGGAAGGCAGGCTGCTTCCCATATGGACCTCGCTGCCCCTGGCCAGGGATGTATTCCACCTAGATGTGAAGTGCACTTGCGCAAGTACCTGCTCTCTCTGCAAGTGCATGAAGGCAAAATTGAAATGCACACGTCTTTGCAAGTGTACATGTGCGAAGTAGCTGGACAAGAACAATATGCAATACTTAACTATATGTATATTCAATTTGTTATAGCCGGCTTATTAGTAACTTTCTTATGACTCTTTCTTTAGTTTTGTTGATATGCGCCAACACTGGCACCATCACTGCTTCTATGTGCAATATACATGTTAATATCACTTGCAACTCCTGATTCTGAATCCATACATACCACATATATTCAGATCGGACCACCCAATCAAAAGTTACAGCAGTTTACATATTTCGCATAGGCCGGGGGCTTTGGAACCCCCAAACGTAATTTTTTTATCTGAATGTTTTCCCCTTGGACCAATATTGATCTAGTGACCATTACCTTCAAATTGGTACTGAAAAAGAAACTTATGCATCTACTGGAAATGACTGGAGCAAAATACGCATATTTTGCATAGGGCGGAAAAGGGATTTAAAACCCCCACACTTTTATATGCAATACACGCTTTTATGTGCAATATGCATGTTAATATCACTTGCAACTCCTGATTCTGAATCCATACATACCACATATGTTCCGATCGGACCATCCAATCAAAAGTTACAGCAGTTTACATATTTCGCATAGGCCGGGGGCTTTCGAACCCCCAAACGTAATTTTTTTAACTGAATGCTTTCCCTCGGTCCAGTATTGATCTACAGACCATTACCTTCAAATTGGTACTGAAAAAGAAACTTTTGCATCTATTTCAAATGACTGGAGTAAAACCCACATATTTCGTAAAGGACGGAGGGGGGTTTCAAACCCCCACGCTTAATTTTTAAATCTGAATGCTTTCCCCTCGGACCAATATTGATCTAGAGACCATAACCTTCAAATTGGTACTGAAATAACTAAACTTATGCATCTATTAGAAATGACTGGAGCAAAATACACATATTTTGCATAGGCTGGAGGGGGTTTTCGAGCCCCCACGCTTCTTTTTTATCTGAATGCTTTCCCCTCGGACCAATATTGGTCTATAGACCATTACCTTCAAATTGGTACTGAAAAAGAAACTTTTGCATCTATTTGAAATGACCGGAAAAAATACACATATTTTCCATAGGCCAGAGGGGGTTTTCGAGCCCCCCACGCTTCATTTTTTATCTGCATGCTTTCCCCTCGGACGAATATTGATCTACAGACCATTACCTTCAAATTGGTAGTGAAAACGAAACTTTTACATCAACTTGAAATGACTGAGTGTCTTGGCCCCCCACTATGAGATATGGGCAAACTTTGGAATGAGAGTCCAATGTATGCAGCGTTCCCAAAGTCGACCCGAGCACAGAAGGCGTGGATCAGAGTAGTAGGCCCTAATAGCATGCAGTGAAAGAGAGCTGCGAATGTGTTTAAGAGTTGTGTGAGCCAACCTAAGCCAAGTACAGATCTAAGGTGTGTAAATTTATACATTAACTGGGCCCTATATTCAATGCATTGTTTTCTTAATAGTGTTAATGTTTCCAGAGTCGAAACTTGTGTGGGCATCGACGCCTTGGGCGCCATGGCTCCCTGGCGTCTGTATGCAACGGTCCTCAGACATGGGTATGAAGTGTTAGCGACTTCATTTTCTTAGCCTCGGCTTACGAGGGCGGTTGGCCAGTCCTCTTCCTCGCCATCTGATCTTCCAACGGACCAGTGGCGCGTTGCTAGCCACTACACAAGTGCAGTTTACGAGCGAATACGGCTTCACAGTCACTTACTAACGGATACATTCTGCGTCACACAGCTGTAGGCAACGGTCGAGTTGGCGTTGACAGCAGAGCAGTTGAAGGGCTGAACCATCGGGTAATAGCTGGGAATCCGAATCGAGGAGGTGACGAGATCCGGGGTCGTTATGACGGTTGCGTTACTGACGACATTTCCTTTGAAGTCCCTCCACTTGATCGAGGGTGCCTGATCCGTGCTGTAGAACACCGAGCAGGTCATCAGCAGGGACTCTCCGTGTACCACTGATCCGGATGTTGCATTGGTTGAGCACTGAGGAAACAACTCTGAAATTTCGTTAAGAAACTCTGATAGAAATATATAAGTATAAGCCTAATCGAAATGTGTATTTGGCTTTGAAGATGTACGTCATTGGGGAGGTGAAGGTCTCAAGATGATAATTATGTGAGGTGGATGGACAGCCATAATAATTATATATGCTATATGTATATATCATGATATATATGTGGGATTGATAACACCTAGATTGTCAAACACGTAGAGGTGTATGATCGATACTTCGGGCAGTAGCTTAAAGAATAAAGGAAGGACGGAAGGAAGGAAGGAATGGAAGGAAGGAAGGAAGGAAGGATTAAGGTTAGTAAAGAAGGAATGAAGGAAACAAATAAGAAAGGAAAGGTTGGAAGAAAAAAGGAAGGAAGGTAATAGAGAAGGAGGGATGGTTTGATACATGACTAGAAGAAAGGAAGGAAAGAAGAAAGATGGATGGATTAAAGCAAAGAAAGAAGGGCGTAGAGCAGGTGGGATGCAAGAATCGAATACACATTACTTTTTGGTTTGGCTCAAACCTTCTCTCGTTTATTGCTACCCTTTATAAGTTTATCCACTAGGTCACTACCTATGGTATCTTTTTTGCTAATGTTTTGATCTAGCCAATGTAGCTAAATGGGCCAGTACAGTAGGTCCGTGATTGATATATTTGAGAACGTGTTATTGCGATCAATGATTTCTACCAACGGACGTGCCAGATCGGCTGCTTCTCTGAATTTTTGTGTGCTAATTTTTTTTATTATGACAAATGCTATAGTGCCTTCAGACAAAAGACATAGTCGATATCTATTGTGATGCCAGTTGCGAACGGAGACGATTCGATCTAAGGTGTTTCCTAGAGGTCGCTGCACAATTACTGTTCGTGACATTTGTGCATATGCCTACATTCTACGTAGTGACATTTAAGAAAAACTGGAATTATGATGATGCAGTTGGAAATTGAATCAGCCCTAAACAATATCACAACTTTCATTATAAAATTATGGACTAAAGGGTGGATGAAGCAGTGAGACGAAGCTAGACAGAAGTTCAGGGAAGGCCACAGAACAGAAAAGAGAGGCGCCGTTGAAATCCTGGACTTGGTTCAGAGCAGAACACTGAGAAGAAAAAGAAGATTATCATGGGCTGGATCCGCACGGCCAAAAATAATAAGATTGAATTCAGGCTAATAATTAAAAGGTTGCTAATTTAGACGAATAGGCGTGTAATAATAATTATTATAATAATGTTGAGATTACTGGAGAATCCATGTGTAAGAAAGTTACTGGGTTTTGAAACTCTATTCCTGTATAATGTCTGTTCTGCAGTCACTGATGTCATTTTGTTCTCAACTTAGGCTAAGCGTTTATAATTTGCCTATCCACCATAGGCTGCTTCTCTGTCTTACATGCAGAAGGCTGATCTTCCTGATGTTGATGGAAGACATCCGTGTGATAGACGCTACTAATTACAATTATAATTACATCAATGGAGCACAGAAGATGGCGCTAAGGCGTTGCTTGGAGCCATAGGCGGAGACTTGGTCTTGGGTTTGGGGGGACGGGTGAAAGAGCGGCCGAAGGACGATCGGCGAGGCGCGCAGCGCCGAGGGGTTTGGGGAAGGATGTGCCCCCTTTTTTGACTTTCCACACTGTAATGGTAGCATTTTAAGCTGTCATCTGAAAAAAATTGCTCTATAATTTGAGTGCTGATAGGAACCAGATGTCACTCGTAGCTTACATGTAGCCTAGTTTGAGTCGTGTTTGAGTTTGGGGAGGGGTTTGGGAGGGAATGTGCCCCCTCCCCATCTAAATTTTTTGACTTTCCACACTGTAATGGTAGCATATTAAGCTGTCATCTGAAAAAATTGCTCTATAATTTGAGTGCTGATAGGAACCAGATGTCACTCGTAGCTTACATGTAGTTTGAGTCGTGTTTGAGTTTGGGGAGGTTTTTTGAATTTCCACACTGTAATGGTAGCATTTTAAGATGTCATCTGAACAAAATTACTCGTTGTCACTCGTAGCTATTATTATTATATTCATGAAATATTTCAGAAATATTGGGGGATATAAGCAGCTCCGTCCCCCACCTCAAGTTTTGGGGGGACCGTCCCCTGTGTCCCCCCTAAGTCTCCGCCCCTGCTTGGAGCTTGAATTGTGTTCCCTGGAGTCGCGCATTTGCTGCTGACCGATGTTTGTTAGCCAAGCGGGGAAATCGAAGAGATCGATTAGAACCACAGACGATGATCGATGATTGATTGGTTTTTCTGTTATATAGGTCGTTCGATATTACTACGTACAATGTAGATAGGTCGAGGCTTGACAGAGGCAAATGTAGCTGAATGGATAGCGGCATAGCGCGCTCGGACTGTAAGGCGGAGAGATTCAAACCTCAACTCTAACGGTCAATGTACAAAGACCTTGACCAAGTCCTTCACTCTCAACTGCTGAGCTCCGTTGATATTCTGTTGTATCATTGATTCGTATGCGGTAGTGTGTGTGTGTGTGTGTGCGTGCGTGTGTGTGTGTGTGTGTGTGTGTGTGTGTGTGTGTGTGTGTAGGTGTGTGTGTAGGTGTGTGTTTAGGTGTGTGTGTAGGTTAGAGGTCTGCGGGTAGAGCATTTTTGCTACCCGACCCGTACCCGTAACACAGGATCGCTACCCGTACCCGTACCCGACCCGTACTCAAAATTACTACCCAACCCGACCCGTACCCGCGGGTATACCCGTACCCGTACCGTACCCGCCATGTAATTAATAGGCCTTCCCATAATACTAATTTCTACCAGTTCAATAATCTTACAAAGCATGTAGTAGTAGCCTAATAATAGTCTGATGATCATGGTGATAATCACATTAATAATAATAATAATAATAATAAAAATAATAATAATAATAACAACAACGACAACAAAGACGACGACGACGACGACGACGAAGACGAAGACGAAGATGACACTTTTGCTGGACTGCTATAGGCTCGGCGTCAGCGACCTATGGTTGTCGGTACTCAAACTCTGATGAGACATATGTAAAAACACTACGATCGGATTGTGCTAATGGAAACAACCCATTTTGTAACTATAAATTGAGCATCTATAAATGAATGCCCAAGCTCATAATGGCGCACGGACATAGGTCAATACAAGGATATGGTACTTAAACAGGATACCGCCAGAAATAGTAAGTTTTGAAAGTTCAATTACATGTAACCCCAAAACTTCAGTTCGGTACGGGTAAAACCGGGTATACCCGTACCCGTAATGCTCCTACCCGTACCCGACCCGACCCGTAAGGTGTCTACCCGACCCGTACCCGACCCGCGGGTACGGGTCGGGTACGGGTAAACCCGCGGGTACGGGTATACCCGCAGGCCCCTAGTGTAGGTGTGTGTGTTTACTTCTGCATTTTTGGAAGGAGGAAAAAATCAAATTTAGTTGTATTTTATTGTGTAAAAGAAATCTTATTTTGCGAAAATGTGTAAGGCCTCAGATCAACGCTTACCTGAATTCTGACAACACTTTAGACCTTTTATCTACAAGATAGTATCAAATAAAAAAAATCACCATACAAGCCACTGTCGTCATCATCAACATCAAGATCATCGTTATTGTTGCAATAACAATCATCATCATCATCATCGTCGTCGTCATCATTGTTGTCGTTAGTGGTCCGAGGTTAACCGTCTACGGAAAGGGCGCAATTCCAACAATGATTTTTCATTTAGTCATATAAACTATGAAACCCTCAATCAACATTATCGAGATATCTCGACCGATGATCAGTACCATCAGCCAACGATGCGTTGTGCGATCGGGGTCTGTTTCTTGCCCGCCAAAATTTGGGATTCTTGGCACCTACACCGCCTTATTCTCTGTCTGTGGAAGCTCCACTGGTCCTGACCAGATCCCTGCCTGGCTTCTTTCCAACATGGCTCACCTCCTGGCTGAACCTATAACATACCTATTCAACCTCTCGACACATAATTCCTGTGTTCCTGACTAATGGAGGTCTAGCTCCATTACCCCTATTCCTAAGATCCCTAACCTAACCTCTGAGGCTGATTTCCGGCCTATTTCTATCACATCAGTATTGTGTAGATTGTTAGAAAAACTTATAGTGCGCCTGTACATTTATCCTATCCTCACTAATCATGTTGAGAACCGTCCCTTTGCTGACCAATTCGCCTTCAGGCCTTCTGGTTCTACCTCTGCTGCACTCATAGCCATCACTGACTGTATTCTTAACTCGCTTAAATCTGAACCTTATGTCCACCTTATTTCTCTAGATTTCTCCAAGGCCTTTGATAAGTCAGGCACTCTTAGTTGGCCGATCAACTGGCCTCTCTACCTATACCTGTTAATATCTTCAACTGGATTCTCTCCCTCTTGAGCAATCGTAGTTATTGTACCAAGTTCCGCGGCATGATCTCTTCCTTGGCTCACATCAATGCTAGTATAATACAGGGTTCTCGCATGGGCCCAGCAAACTTCTTAGTGGCCATCTCTGGTCTTAAACCTCTCCACAGCTTCAATTATATCTTCAAATATGCTGATGATTGCTATCTTTTGATCTTGGCTTCAAATATTTCCACCACGGATGCATAATTAGACCACATTAGTGCCTGGGCTCGCAAATGTAATCTCCACCTAAACCATTCTAAATCTAACGAAATTATCTTGACCAGACCAAATGTGAATCTTGAACAAGGTCCTCCAATTATACGTGGCATAAAAAGGGTCACATCCCTGAATATATTGGGTATCGAGATTTCCGCAAAGCTCGGTTTTTCCTCCCATATCCAAAAGATTTGTGTACGGGCCAAGCAATCTCTCCACGCCCATCGTATTTTAATCTCGCATGGGCTCTTGGGAGTCAGGTTATATGATGTGGTCCGGTTCACCACTGTCAACCGAATGCTTTATTGTTCCCAAGTGTGGTGGGCTTTGCCAGCAAACAGGAACGTGACTCTCTAAGTGCTGTGGTCCGCAAGCTGGTACGCTTTGGCTTCCTACCAAAATCTTTCCCCACTTTTGAGGAACTCTGTAAAAAGCCGACCATGACCTTTTTAGAAATATCTTAAATAATCCCGGACATATCCTTCATTACCTACTACCCCCTGTCCTATATACTGGTCATGATTTGCGCCCACGCTCACATAATCGTGTTCTTTCTAGATTTGATTCCCTCACCAGGCGTGGTTTCCTGGCTAGGATGTTGTACAGCTAAGCCATATAGTGTTTTTTAGTTGACTATTTACTAACTTTTTCGCTACTATTTGATAACTTTGTATAACTTTGTATGTACAGCGACGTGCGTTTGCCAGCGTTTAATAAAGAACACACTTACTTACTTACTTACTTACTTAGCACCAAAAGCTTTATTCAATGTGACCGGATGAAGTAGGCCTAACGACATGTAACTTTGCTGAAATATCCAAGAACCACTGAAGTACCACTGAACAACTAAAGTTGAGGCCAAGGGAGGTGACAGAAACTCCGGGCCCTTAGGCAGAGCAGTCACGGATCTCTAGATATCTTTAGGCTTTATGAGAAAAATTATATAAAAAAATTGTGATACTGAAAGTGCGGGTACGATCGTACGATATTAAATTAATATATACAACTATGATTTTATTCAGTAATTTAAACAATTTATTTTCAAAGTTATGCTAATCAAAAAGCAACTTTTCTGGATTTAGCTGCAGCAAAATCGTTTATGATATTTTTCATAAGTTCATTGTGGGTCAAGCCCGGGCCCCTAAAAGTCCTCGGGTCCCTGGGCATTTGCCCTCTGCTCCCTTTCGGCAGGCCTGGTTGAGGCACAACGTAACTGGTTACAACAAGTAACATTTGGTTATTGCGCAATAATAGTTCAGCGTAAATTCTTTATTCGTGAAACTCGAAGCATTCTGTAATGAATCAATTGAATGTAGAAAACTACATCAAGTTTGTGACGGAAGATCTGTGTGTGGTTTGTAGGGTCAAGTATGACCATATTCTTTACTAGTGCATACTGTCCAATTTCTATCTTTTGCATAAACTCCGATAACGCAAGGACATACCGTTTTAGTGGTTGGGCCATCAAGATGGAGTGGTCTCGCTTTGGATGTCGTTCATACCATTGACGCTGTCTGTACCCTTCACGGACAATTTAAGACTTCTATGATATCTCTGAGGTTGGGCTGGGCGCCTCTGAGTAGTCTAGTTTTGTACACACACACAGCTGCGTTTCTATCACGTGTATTGAAGAAAGGATCTGTTGTAGGGCCTGCATGTATTGGGAAATTCGACCAGTTCTGGCGAACGGGTCGTCGTCCGGTGGACCCTCTCCAACCGCTCGATCCCGACCCGTGCGTCGCCAGCGAAGATAGAGGAACAAGAGTCGGTGGCGACTCAGCACGACCGCGTGCACACTGGAGACCGCCGCTTTGAAGCTTAGAGGACGAGCAATGAATACCGACATAGCCCACTACTCCGGCGTAGGCCAGATTTAAGCTGGGTATAAGAGTTACGCCTGTCCCATGAATACGGTCTCTGAGCTGTCCCGACCGGTAGTAACAGCTGCGACTAACCTGGTCTACATAGGATGCCAGAGTGAACTCAGAATCTAGGAGGACTCCAAGGTCCCGCATCTCAGACGAAACTGCCATGGACGGGAATTCGGCCGAGAGGGCGCTCAGCTCCAGCCTGGCCAACTGTTGCCTGGTACCCAACCAAATGAATTGTGTTTTCAGGGCATTATTGTGAAGGCGGTTTGAGGACATCCTGCAGCTGGATAGAGTCCCATTGCCCCATCCATGATGTGGGCGACCCAGCTCGTGGCGGGGTTGGGTGAGACCCTTCACCATCGCCGCCCGTTTGAATGGCAGACACGCCATTAAAAGTCTTAAGGTCTTGCAGACAGACAGACAGACATTTTAGACAGACAGACAGACATTTTAGACAGACAGACAGACAGACAGATATTTACCCGATGGTGAGTGCATCCTTGTTGAAACGAACAATTCTTCGGAGCGTAGCGATATATTTCACACTCGGAGAGACCTTTCTTGTAGTTGTAGTTGGAACAGGTTGGATCTCGGGCACAGAGCCAGGCACAGCGCACCTCCGCTGGAACGCATCCTGCTTCGGGTGGAAGCGGAGCCAACTGGTCGATTCGAATGACAAGAGATGGCGCTGAGGTGGCACATGTTGTCGTTCCATTTGAATTCAAGGTTCTCTGGAAAGTTGTTGTGGCTTCTGCCACTCCTAAGAGAACAACGCTCACGATTAGACACAGATCGATCATAATTTAGCAGTTGAGCTGCTGCAGATGTTGCTGTTCTGCCAACTGCTTTGGAAGATGATGCGCTGGTCGATGACATTGCTCGCATCATAAGAGTCCGAGGTAACTGTCGTCAATCCAGCAGATACGACGCATCACGCGATTGACACAGGATCAATCAATTACCAAGCAGACCATTCGTTACAACGCCGCCGCTGTTGCATGTAGGTCCACATATCTGTATGTATCTATGCACATATGTAGGCCTATGCGGGCATGTACGTGCGGGTATGTATGTAGCTGAGTATATATATTATATATATATATATATATATGTGTGTGTGTGTGTGTGTGTTTGTTTGTGTGTGTGTAAGTACGCACGAACGCAGATATGCACATGTACGTTGGTTTGTATATAACTATATATGAATGTACTTCTGTATGTATACACAATTACACATGTGTGTATGTATTCATTCATTCATTCATTCAGAACATTTATATAGCGCCTCTTCAAGAAACTACTCAGAAGCGCTGTATGTATGTACATGTGCACGTATATATGTATGTATTGTATGTATGTATATATGTATCTATGTATGTATAGAGAATTAGACATACATGAGCATCCATACAGAGATACATACAGTCATACATGCTGACATACATTCATGTATGCATACAATGCCATACATACATACTTCAATACATGCATGCACACATACAAATGTACATCCCTGCCTGCATGCACTTATATAAATATATATATATATATATATATGTATAATATGCTACAGTCAACACACAACAATAACACACACATATATAAATATAAATATATATATATATATATATATATATATATATATATATATAATGCGTGTTTGACCCAAAGATTTAATCAATTAGTGGGCTGAGCGTCAGTAAAGTTTCATTGTACGCCGACAACGCGCGATCCGCTTCGATTCTAAACGGCGCCTATGGTTGCGTCGATCTGACGTAGAACAACGTAACCGGGTATTTACTTAACGCTTTCAAAAGTCTGTCAATATCGAAGATAATTCGAAATGCAAGAGCACACAACATTGGCCAATTCGGAGATCTAGGTAGTCTTCAACTGTTGCAGAAATGTCTTTCAACCAGTACTGAAACGTGCAAGAAACGTGTGTTATAGATGCAAACTACCACCTGCAATAACTCAAGACCTGCGACTTTTGGCCAGTCTAGCAAAGACAGAGAGACTGATCTCGTAAATTGATCAGGTTACCTTAAATGCATGCAAAACTGTAATTACAATTACAATTACAATTACTAAATACATAAAGCTGTGCTTTAGGTGTAACTAAGTCACGAGCTTTTAGTGTCCACTGTCCACCGCCTTCGGACAGTCTTTATGAATGACACACTTCACGACAGCGCGTTTATTGTATGAATGTTTACATGTAAGTATTTACATGTATTTGAATGTATTAATGTATGTTTGTTTCTGTTCAAGTATACATTTGTGGGTATGCATGTAAGTGAGGATGTTTGTGCATATGTTTGTATGGACGTACGTTTGAGTTGTAATAATAATAGTAGTAGTACTGTAATACTACTACTACTACTACTACTACTACTACTACTACTACTACTACTACTACTACTACTACTACTACTACTACTAATAATAATAATAATAATAATAATAATAATAATAGCAGTCCTGGTGGTGGTGGTGGTGGTGGTGGTGGTGGTGGTGGTGGTGGTGGTGGTGGTGGTGGTGGTGGTGGTGGTGGTGGTGTTGGTGGTGGTGGTGGTGGTGGTGGTGGTGGTGGTGGTGGTGGTAGTAGTAGTAGTAGTATGCATCTCATTTTAATTGCTGTCCCATTAAATAGCAGAGGATCACGACCCTACCATTATATAATTTACAGCCCAGTGAAGAATCATGGCCCAGAGATACCAATACGTAGACCAATATTGTTCTAAAGATCTCCACTGAGAAACAGGCTTTGTGTGTTCAAGTTAAACAGTGGATATGTCGATATTCGATAATTCGACCTCTTACACTAGTGGATTGCGAGCCGTCTCTTTGCGGCATAATGATTTGCGATGCGATCAAATACGTCACTTCCAAAGCCTTCCGTTCGTTATTTCCACAGCGTAAGCCGCCCACACGCAGGCCACATCCTTTCAAATAATTGTCTGGGAGCCAGTAGCATGGGCTTGTGTACATTATATTGTCCTTGAGCTAAACGACATTATTCCCACAATACAAAGAAGACCAGGGCCGAATGCGGTGCAGATTTTTTGTGTTCAAGTTATGAAAAGAAAAGACGAGTAGCTCAATTCACTACACATGACCTATTAAGAGCCTCAAGATAATATGGCAATTAGGCCTATGTCGAAAAAATACTGCACGAGGTCTTATTGCTCGAACAATAAACAAGCTCTTCTAGAAATCGAGTCTACTTCATAGGTCTCTTAGTGTTCTTTTCGAAAGAGAGGAGACTTTTTATGCTATTCATTGCTAGAAGTGGTGTTTAATGGAGTTTTGTGAATTGATACTTTTGAGTTATAATTATTATAATTTAGTTGAGTAGGTTATGTAAGCTCACAGTGTAATATGTTTCAACTTTCTATATCACATAGGCCTAATACATGCTCCTATCAGATACGTATAAAGGCTATTTAATACTTACTCACTTACCTACTTATTTAATTCGCCTCAGTTATTTACTTAAGATGTATAGTAGGGTGGAGTGGGGAAAAAACGAAAATTAGAAATTCAAAAAGTAATGGCAAACCTCCTCATAACAGAAGTTGCCTAATGGCATGGGGTTAAAAACTGTCAAGAAAATTTTTTTAAATATTAATGTCTTCCGCCCCCACCAGAGGGACAGAATTACAAAAATAGCGCTTCTCGAGACAATTGCAGGTTTTCTTGTAGAAAATTCTAATTGAAAACTTATTAGCCTAACTGCCATTCAGTAAACCGTTCGAAACAGCTCTTAAAACTGAATAAAATGACATATTAATATTCAGAGTATGTCCATGTTCTAGAAGTTAGTAACTTTTTACCAGTTCCTCTGGTTCGCGACACGTTGTTAGGCTACGCCTGAAAACGGTTAAACACTACCGGGGTAGTAACTTTTTATCCTTCGAGATATTTCAACCAATAGTATTTAATTCGCTTCAGCTGTGGACCGCCTTTCTAACGGAACATTGTGATGCGGGATTGTTCAACAGTACAGATTTGTTTAAAAAATTACAGTTTTAGTATAGTTTTGTTTGCAATCTTTCATTGATTTTTTTGATTTTTCATTTCAGCTGAATGCGCATTTTGTCCGATGATTTGAGTGCTACGAACATTCCATTTTGATCATGAATAGTAGGCCTAATTGCGAAATGTAGAAGCACAAAAATACAACGCTAATAGCCGTAAGCTATACTCGTTCTAAAACATACTTTTCGTTGTTCAGATATGGACATGAACAACGGCAGAGTGTTCTACTCACGTATGAGAAATGTGTCTATGTTAAACTGGTCCACTACAGTAACTTGACCTTCACTCTCCAATGTGCACTTTTAGTTTTCAATTAGAATATTTTACAAGAAAACCTGCAATTTTCTCGAAAAAAGCTAGTTTTCGTAACTTTGGCCCTCTGGTGGGGCGGAAGACATCAGGCCTAATATTTTTAGAAATTTTTTGACAGATTTTGACCCCATGTCATTAGGCAACTTTTGGTTGCAATTATTTTTCGAATGTCTAATAATTTTGTTATCTTTTCGCTCCACCATAATGTATTGTGCATGCCTTACTTGTTGGCATTGCAGCTACAGTAAGTAGCTCAATAGTTCATTTAATTTTTTCAAATTTGTCTTAGCATTCTGATTATCTTTTAAAACCTGTTTGAACTTTTACTTGCAGATGTAGTTTGGCGTTCAGGAATTCCTGTTATCAAAAGATGTGCTTTCGACCTCACAGCGTTTGTAAAATGTAGTCTGAAACACCACGAGGAACAATTTAGGATTATAGTTTAATGTTCTCTCGATGACATCGGTCTATATATTATTAATATCATCGTCTTTATCAAGGCAAGACAAGCAATGTATGCCCTACGCATTCTCGTTGCGCATGGCCTCACGGGTCCATAGCTTTATGATGCAGTATGACTTTGTGGCTGGTTTACTTTATGTTGCTCCGTCATGGTGGGGTTTGCGGGACAACAGGATAGATGCCGACTCCAGTCAGTAATAAGCAAGGAAATCCGCCTCTGGTACCTTCCTGACGACTACCCAACATTTGAGCGACTTTGTCTAGAAGCTGACACCTAATAATAATAATAATAATATCTTTTCTTTAATGAAGCGCCTGACAAACGCACTGCGCTGTACATTTATATATTATGCAATTCAAATCTTAACTAGTTAACTACTAACAGAACAGACAGCCTGCAATACAACGGCGCTAATAGCAGCCTACAAAGCATATCCGCCCTACGGGGGCTCGAACTCGGTACCTCTCGCTCTCTACGCCAGATGTTATCCAACGCGCCACCGGACCCCCTGTCTTTTCTCTGCGGTCCTGATGCATGAGGCCACGTACTGCATAGTTTACTTCCACCAAAAAAGCCCCAGCAATATACCCTGGGACCGCGATCGCACGACCATTGTATAACTCTTGCAGATAATTTACAGCGAAAGACGATTGTTATTAGAATGTCTTACTCATATTAAGACGTAGGCCTATGTACACCGGAGTGCGGATATGCAATTGGTTTAATAAAGAATATACTTACTTACTTACTTTTATTTTCGCTGCCTCAAAGTTTCACTTTATTCCCTCGCGAACTTTCACACTCCGAAGAAACAGGAAATATCGAACAATTCTCACCTTGACACAAACTTAATGATAAAATGACGAGCAGCGAAAACAGAACCATACTATGACCGCCGAAACGACAGTGAATGAACTACTTAATTCTAATGAAATAATTCTGTATGTAATCGTTTGAAAGCAAATGCTAAACATTCCATGTATAGGCCTACGTGCCTTCCTACGTCTGGCCTCGACCTTCGACTTGTAGAGGAACTTGCAGGTGGCCATGACGAGCGCCAAGCTTAGTCCGCCGATCAGTATGTAGAAGATGCCTGCGACATTTTGCAGTTTCAGAGAACTTGTTGCCTCTTGCTGACCAACAGAAAGCATCGCAGCATTCAGAATCAGCTATCGAAATATCCACTGGTACAAACATGCGTGCATACATAGGCTACATGCATACATGTATACATGTATACATACATACATACATACATACATACATACATACATACATACATACATACATACATACTACAAACTTACATGGGGAAATATATTTTTTCAAAATATGCTGCTCCACAAGGCTGCCCCTCAGTGCCCCTGTTACACTTGACTAAAAGACTCTGTGTTGAAAAATTGAAGAGATCTGAGCATGTTTAGAGGTCGCTAGGTTTTGACACATTTTGTAGAAATTGCAAAAATTGCGCATCTGACGCGTTAATAGCTTCATTATGAATTAAAATAAGCACCCATGAACACCAAGCACCATCTTTCTAAATCATGATCAATATGCCAACTGTATTTAAGTAACTAAAAGAATAATAAGCTTATTTACAAATAAAACACTTATTTCAAGTTCTTTCTGATAGATAAACGGTTGTTGGCTTATAACTAATTTTTAAATTTTGCATGAGTAAAGGACTTTGATAGGAAGGCTGTGGGTTGTTCTTGACCCTGGATGGTAAAAATATCAAGCAGTTTTAAAGATCTCCTTGTGACATACACTTCCAGTGGAGTCTGGTGGTCGAAGGATTTCCTGTCCAGACGCTACATGGATAGCGGATTAGGTGGATAAATAAGATTGTATTACCAGAGCAGCCTCGATGTCTTCAGTGACACGTTTCGAAGAAATAGCGGAGATGATGACTGAAAGAGTTAATTAAATAGAACTCAAACTGTAACTCCTTGAATCAGCACAAATTTGTGTTCATACAACTTCCACAGTTTGCGAACACCCGAATCCACACACTGTGCGGGGATTCTAGCCTCCTCCCGAATTACCAACGTAGCGACTATTGTTGCTTTCGTGGCCTCACCAAATGCTATAGTCTCTTCTGGTAATGAAATATGAAATTCCTCAGGATTGCCCAATTTTTTGGGAGTCTAGACCCAAGAAAGTGTTTGTCAGGCATCCCTAACAGACAACATTGTGAGGAACTCCTTGTTGATGCCAGTTTCACCATAGCTGCCGTTTTGTAACGTACGAGCTTTTATTGCAGAAAGTGAAAAAACATGTGCTGTAAGCTTATTTCATATTCACAGACGAAAAAAGTACTCGAATCATGCTAAATTAGCAGCATACAGAACAATATTGAACAATACAATAATATTGTAGGATATGAAACGAATTGTGATGAAAAGGTGGCATGCAAAATTCAAAAATTAGTTATAAGCCAACAACCGTTTATCTATCAGAAATAACTTGAAATAAGTGTTTTATTTGTAAATAAGCTTATTATTCTTTTAGTTACTTAAATACAGTTGGCATATTGATCATGATTTAGAAAGATGGTGCTTGGTGTTCATGGGTGCTTATTTTAATTCATAATGAAGCTATTAACGCGTCAGATGCGCAATTTTTGCAATTTCTACAAAAAGTGTCAAAACCTAGCGACCTCTAAACATGCTCAGATCTCTTCAATTTTTTCAACACAGAGACTTCTAGTGAAGTGTAACAGAGGCAGCCTTGTGGAGCAGCATATCTTTGAAAAAATATATTTCCCCACATAAGTTTGGACCAGGCTAAGATACATACATACATACATACATACATACATACATACATACATACATACATACATACATACATACATACATACATACATACATACATACATACATACATACATACATACATACATACATACATACATACATACATACATACATACACAGAAATTACTCACATGCAAACATACATACAATACATTCATACATAAAAGCATACACATGCATGACATGTGTGTTTGCGTGTGGGTTTATGTGTGTGTGGTTGTATGCATGTCTATTGTCCTTGTGTGCATGTTTGCATTGTTTACTTGAAATTGAACATTATTCAGTTATGGAGGAACAACAGTACGTGCGACTATTACTGTAACCATAGTTGTAAAAAACGGTAGTAACAAAATAAAAAATGACAAAAACGTCGTTTTATTACAAAAATTAAAAACGGAAAAAAACGAGAAAAAAATGGACATGAAATAATTTGACTTTGTTACATCTTTTACTGCATTATAAAATTAAAGCCTTGTTTATCCAATTTAATTTTAATCAGCAAATAACAACTTTATTAGTAAACACCAAGTAACATTAATCTACAACAATTATTTTTTTCATCAGTTTGGTTTAGTAAGAAATCGAGAAATTAAAAATATTGAAATCTTTTCAAATTTAAGTTGTGTACATAAGTCCACTTAAGTCCATGCTGACATAAACAATTAAAAACTAAATTTTGTAAGTACAGAGTGTAGGCCTACTTAATTAAAAATTGTACTTTCAATTTTGACTTATATAAGAACTTAATATGGAGTAATATCAGTCAGTTTACCAGTCAATCGGAGATTAGCCTACTGTTTACAAAGACAGCATATCGCATTTCAGATAACTTAGAAATTCAAATAACTTTTATAAATTTTATTTCCTGTACTGTGCTATTTATTTCTCAACTGATGACACTAAATAGGCCTAGTGACGTAAATTAGATGAGTCCTTAAAATGACGGAGACAACATAAGGGATATCAGACTAGAATAAAAGTAAACAAATAATAACAGATAGTAAATAAATTAATGAAGTTACATAAAAAAAATAAAAAACGAAAAAAAACGTCACGAGAAATAAAAAACGAAAAAAACGACGTTTTTTGGACAATAATAAAAAAACCAAAAAAAGTTTTTTACAACTATGACTGTAACAGTCCAGTAGACTCGAACGATGGTCTCTGTCAACCGCGCCCGCATAAAAAGGCGCATTTTTGTTTAGTTTATACTTAAAAAACGATGGTCTCTGACTGACTGACCGACCAACCGACCAACCGACCGAACGACCGACCGACCGACCGACCGACCGACCGACCGACCGACTGACTGACTGACTGGTTTACTGACTCACTAACTAACTTACTTACGTACGTACTTACTTAAATGCTCAGAAAGTGCTTCATGTAAAATCAGAAGGGCTTGGTATAAAATCCTGACCTTTTTCAGAGTGCGACCGTCTTCTCCGCAGCTGTTTTTGTCATTCTTTTCGTACCACCAAAGTTTCTCCAACTTCTGCAGTTCTTCGTTCTCTCTTAGCTCCAAAACGGCCAAAGTAATATCATCTCTACAATTTGTGCAAAAGGCGACACATTCATCTTGCTAACAAAACTTAAGGCATTGCTGCATTAGACCAAGTTGCTATGCTGAATTTGCGTTTCAGTGCCCTTTACTTTGGCCTCGGTCGAGCTGCAGCTCTATATAAAATTATTATTATTATTATTATTTTTATTATTATTACTATTATTATTATTATTATTATTATTATTATTATTATTATTATTATTATTATTATTACTACTACTACTACTACTGCTGCTGCTGCTGCTGCTGCTGCTATTATTATTCTTATTATTATTTGTTGTTGTTGTTGTTGTTGTTGTTGCTGCTGTTGTTGCTGCTGCTGCTGTTGGTCATGTTGTTCTTGTTAGATTTCTATTTTGTCTCGAGGTAGTATTGATCCATGAGGTGTAAACAATGTCCGTGGGCAATAAATTATTATTATTATTATCCCCTCCTCCTCAGCTCCTGCACATCATCATCATCATCATCATCATCATCATCATCATCATCATCATCATCATCATCATCATCATCATCATCATCATCACCACCACCACCACCACCACCACCACCACCACCACCACCACCACCACATAGTTCTAAATTGACTGAAATTGCACAATATAATTATGTTGTAATTAAATTGCAAAGGGATACTTTTTGAATGGGGGGTGATCTCGTACGACTCATGGGGGATACTTTTGACGAGAGGGAATAGACAATCCCGTTCAGACTCATCCAGCCGGATACTTCAATTCGCTAAGCGGATATAATTTTAGAGGGGATACTCTAATCGTGACACTGGCGCCAACACGCGCAAGGCAACGCCACACAAAGGCAGAGTCCGATCAGTAATCCGCTGCGGGACAGGAAACCAGCGTAGAGATTCTCGCATGTAGTCAGGCATAATTGATTCCACAGTAAGAACATCAGCATTTAATGACAGACAGACGTTTGAGATCTTCTTTAGCCTACAGAGTGTTTATTACACGAGTATAATACATTCTGACAGCAGCAATATACTCTAATGCTCGCTTTATCCGTAATGACAATGACTGCTTCGCATAAACCCTGCTGTTTCTTACAGTAAATTGCAGATAATGTCACGAGGAGATCCTATGGCACCACTCCTCCCTTCTCCTTCCTCTCCACCTTATTTTTCCTCTTCTGTTTCTTCCACTTCTTCTTTTCTTCCTTTTTCCGTTTTCTGTTCGTTTTCTTCTTCGTCTTTCCTTCTCTTTATTTTTGGTTCTTCTTCCTCCTCCTCCTCCTCCTCCTCCTTTTCTTCTTTTCTTCTTCTTCTTCTTCTTCTTCTTCTTCTTCTTCTTCTTCTTCTTTCCTCCTCCTCCTCCTCCTCCTCCTCTCCTCCTCCTCCTCCTCCTCTTTCTCCTTCTTCTTCTTATCCTTCTCCTCTTTCTCCTTCTTCTTCTGCATCCTTCTCCTCCTCTTTTCTTCCTCTTGCTCTTCTTTTTACTTCTCATCTATGAAGACACAAAGACCAAAGATTCCTCTTCCTCCTAATTTTCTTCCTCCTCCTCCTCCTCCTCCTCCTCCTCCTCCTCCTCCTCCTCCTCCTCACTCGTACCACGCCATCTTCCGCTGAACCGACCATAACTGATGGTTCTGCTGTCTGCATGAAAGCCCACATTCGCTCGTATACAGGAATCGTCGATCGCTGTAGTATTAGGGGTGTCCAGAAAAATGATACATTGCAGAAACCAACCATTCCCTATTTTTCCCATTATTCTATTCATATATTGTCTAGAAATATTTTTTACAGAATTTTAAAATGCTATCCTGAGGTCCCTCAAAACCCCCGAACATACCCTACTTAAACTCACAAGACTGAAGGCGCACATGCTTGGGTCTTGGAACTTGGGTCCATTGTCGATTTATTCTTTTTATCACAAACAATTAACGAGAAGTCCAATTTGGATGAACGTTTTACTGTTTGATTGTCTCGATGAGAGCTTTATTACGATAAAATATAGATACTAAATTCAGAGTCATTCAAGGTCATTTCAAGATCATAAGAAAACAAAATCTAACAAAAATCGAAGAAAAATGATCAGATCTCAGCCAATGATTGTTGAAATTGGTTAATTCTTTCTAGCATTACTCGTCTTGAAAAGGGCTACATGTGATAAGAAACAAGGATACCAAATGCAAGACGATCAAATGTTATGTTAAGGACAAAATGGTCAATTTCAGACTATGATTTTTCTGTAAAATTGACCTTTTTGTCCCAGAGTCTCGGCGCTTTAGTTACACAAATTGTCTCTATCTAGCATACCACTATTGCTACTACTGCACAGTTTCGGAGCGCCTCACGCTATACTATCAGCCCGGGCAATCCTAATAATTCATTACTCATTAGCTGCAATGATGAATGAATTAAAGTGCAGCTCAAGAGGCTGTGCACTGAACCAAGTCTCTCGATCATGAAAATTATACTTAATCGCTTAGTCGTAAAAAAGATGGACATAACTGATGGGGACAATTTTGAGGTCATGAAGTGCAACGAGACAATTTACAGGTAGCAGCCAGGTCAGCCACAAGGTAACAACAGGACACCCATATTTCAATATTATGGGAAACACAATGTAGGTTCCAGAGGTATCGCCTTTGCTGGTCTCTCTAGAACATTACGGCCTGGCATCGGAAACCATCAGCGTTCAATTGATCAATTTAGAATAGGACTCAAAATAACAAGGTTCTTTGATGCGTATCCAAATGAATGAGCGAGACCGTCACACCACGGGATTCTAAGGCAATGTAATTAAAATGGCTATACAATAATGATGATGATACTATGTATAATTCAGACTATAATAATAATAATAATAATAATAATAATAATAATAATAATAATAATAATAATAATAATAATAATAATAAAAATAATAATAAAAATAAAATAATAATAATACTACTACTACTACTACTACTACTACTACTACTACTACTACTACTACCACTACTACTACTACTACTACTACCACTACCACTACTACTACTACTACTACTGCTACCACTACTACCTACTACTATAATACTAATGCTACCATTACCACTACTACTACTATACTACTACTACTACTACTACTACTACTACTACTACTACTACTACTACTACTACTACTACTACTACTACTACTACTACTACTACTGCCACTACTACTACTACCACTACCACCACCACCACCACCACTACTGCACCACTACCACTACCACTACCACTACCACTACCACCACCACTACCAATAATAATACTAATAATAATAATAATAATAATAATAATAATAATAATAATAATAATAATAATAATAATAATAATAATAATACCACTACTACTAATAATAATAATAAACCCCTGAGACGAGGCCTGACCCTCCAGACAAATTTCCTGCTCCTAAAAATAATAAAATAATAATAATAATAATAATAATAATAATAATAATAATAGTAATAATAACAATAATAGCAATAATTATTGCTATAACAACTTCATGGCTCCTATCAAATGCGCACGTGTTTGTGCATGTTGACAGGGGCAGTAGACCACGGTAGGCCTACCGTAGGTAATTAAGATGTCATATGACTTTCTACCTGAACGCACAGATTAGCTGTAGGCCTACACGTATTTATATATGGATAGGAATGCACTGTGTTTGCCATAAAGATATCCGCCATAATTTGAATCTTACAGGTAGGTTCAATCCTTTTAGACGTAAGTTAAATTTTAGATTAAGAACACATATAAAATTACATCTGGAAAATTAGTTACAATTCAGGGTTATCTCGTATCGTCAAATGAAAGGACAATTGCCGGATTAAGCCATAATTCGCTACTGTTGAGCACTGTAGTTTTCCGGGTTTCAAGTTTACTGCTTTCATGTGTTTAAACATTAAATTTTTCAACCAAAATAATTAAGAAAAGCAACGACAAAATGGTAAACGTTTAACAAATAATTGGTAATGACTGTTATTTCTCCTATGTCCATAATAACACGACGATTTATAGAATGACCAAATAAACCGCAAATGCGCCCTAACTCGGTTAGTGAGATGGCACGAACAAAGCGAGTCTTCAACTTCTAACTGAAGCTTTCGGTAAAAATCTTCGGAACACGGAGTTCGACAGACCGTTGGGCCAGATGAACCCGAGTGTCTATTAAACCTTATAGCGAGGTCCCTTACCAAAGTACACAGAAAATTTGGTGCTTTTGTCCAGCCGGTCGCCATCCGCTTAAATTTTAGGTCTAACAGCCCTCACTATTATGACTGAAAACAGTTAAATGTTTGTATTAGCATGAATATTTTAGCAGTATTTTTCCAAGTGTAGTAATTCATCCATGCTTGCAGTTAAAACATTGCGAAAATGGACTTGAGTAGTAAAATAATGTAAAACTGTTTAGAGTAGCAAGCTTCAGACACTAAGCTTGTATATTCGTATTTGTGATTTCTATACAGCAGAACAGGCTTTTCTTATATTATGTATCACTATGTTTATGGGTTTGCAGATCATTCGGCCTTCACAGAACAGTTTGCTGAAGATAATAAGAAAGTAGCAATGTTCCGTCATCGTCTATTAGCGTTTCTCTTGATGTCTAATATGGCATGCATGTGGACACCTACGGTTGTTGCGAAAGTCTTTGAGAAAACGCGATATCCAAACGGAACAGTGACCTGTGCCTTGGATGAGCCATCGCTCGTGATTCCTCTCGACCAGTTGTCTCCGTCATTATCTGATGGGGATTCCTGCGTGGCTCCTGGGGCTCTGTGTGCCATGCAATGTGTCCAAGATCCTGATTGTACCAACTACAACTACAGGGCGTATCTTAGAACCTGTGAGTTTTTTCACTACACGCCGACAAAGTGTTCAACTGTGACGGGATGTTACCATGCAGAGGTGAGCTAGAGATAGTACTACATCTCATAATATCATGGTCTGCACCTTGGAGTTAGAAGGACTAAAGAAGAGTGCTAACTTCAGTATAGTAATTGCAATTGAACATTTGTATGGCGCCGTCAAAGAACAAAAACAACCAGAGGCGCTCTCGGTGCAAGGGCCTTTTTCATGTTACACGACACCAAGAAACAGATAAATACATCAGTTGGTAAATCATTTCACAGTAAACTAGAAGAGTCACCAGTGGCGGAACAACGCACACACATGGAGCGTGGAGTTAACGAATGGATTCCCATCGACAGTTGACAGATGACATGGATGTTCACATTGTTCAGAGTCTCTGAATCTGTTTTGTCTATATATAGGGTGGTAAGAAGACAGGTTACGGAGGACGAAGGACTCGATGACGCTGCCGTCGAGCAGTCCCTCACTTAGACTTATAGAAGATGGAGCACGCCCGGCTATTCGCCGAGACTCGTGCTGTTCGTAGAACTGGCTTTGTCGATTGAAGCACCAGACACGGGCGCGGTCTTCTTCTAGATCCTTGCCTCTTTAGGCAGGTTTATAAACTATGCCCGACTCGCCAATCCTCTCGCTGTTGAGCCTCTTCTTTGAGCTTCTGTATCCATCGGTGGTCATCTAATCCAAAAATAATCTGCCTTGGTCTTCCTCTTTTCCGCCTCCCCTTCATTGTTCCTTCGATGACCCTTCTTAGTATTTAGTCTCCTCTCACGGGCGCAATAGTAGTCATTAAATAATCAGAATTAATAACACAGGAGAAACATGTAGATTGAAATAAGACCAACTGGATTTTGTTTTTGTGCTAGGCTAACTATTGTATTGTAATCGTGTCTGTGCTATTACAATCTAACAGAAAGAAATTTTAAATTTAAGTCTCCACATTTTTCAGGTCACCGATCTTCAGAGTTGTCAGATACCGCGTGAGTGGAAATTAAGTGAAAAGCTTTCAAAATAGACTAGGTCTCACTAAATTATTAGAAGCACTATTGGATGGACAATAGTCACTGCAAGTTTTCCTCTCTACTATTACTTTTTTCCTATACTGCACGAACCTTATAGATCTGTAATAAGCATCAACATTATTTGTCTAGTAAAGGCAGCTGTTAGCCTAGATAGATAAATGAAAGGCAAGTTTAAATTCACTTCAAAGTCCTATCACTAACCTACAACTCTCTACAACACTCCCAGCCCAGATATCTCCGCGACCTCTTCACCATCCAGCCAACCTGCTCTATACCCGATCATCTTCCGTTGTCACTCTCTCTCTCTCGACCTCCTGTCACTACTCATCTCAAGTTCTCCAACCGAGCAATATCCAACAATGCACCACGTCTCTGGAACGACCTACCTCCTGAATTCCACACTTTTTCGGTTCCTCCACCATCATCTCCAATCACCCATCATGATCCGCATCAGGCTCCTCTATCCATCACTGCCAAGGCTTTCCACTCGAAACTAAAGTCTCTTCTCTTCAAGAACTCTTACCCCGACTCAACTGATCATCTACCTTCCAACTCTCGACGTAAACGACACCCACCTTAGCAGCTACTCTGACCCCTCTGATCCTCTGGAAACCGGACTCGGATCTCCTTCGGACTACTCTCTCGGATAACCCTTTTGACTAGACGCAGCGCTCGTGAATAAGCTGGTGCCCAGCGCTTGGCTTTCGAGTGGCGCTTTAGAAGTTTGGAGATTACGATTAAATTGTATAGTATTTAGACATTGTAAAGCGCCTGTTGCAGGTATAAAGTATTCAGAAACGCACTAAGCGTAGAAGCCTCGGTGAAGTAAAAGTGTCTTCAGGCAGCGGACAGTTATAGAAGAGACCACACTGCCAGTATGTTAGAACATGTCGAGAAGGGGAATGCATTCCAAGAGGAAGAGCCCACAACAGCAAAAGCACGATGTTACGCCATCTTCTTTACTTTAAAGCACAAAATGTGGTCTCCATTGTTGTGCAAATATATTTTCAATTGAAATAAATTCTGGGGCACATTGGAAGCAAGTACAGTTAAACTGTGACATAGGTGAAATTATATTATAGGCCCAAAGAAAGGCATTGAAAGTGCTAAGAAGCGAACGTGACTTTATAGATGGAATTTTTACGCATACAACGCGCCATAGATAATCATAAGCTATTATAAAGATGCAACAGAACACCCCCTAATATTGTTTTCCAAATATATCCATTGAATCAATTGTTAAAACTGTTTAGTGATTTCTGGAAGTGTAATCTCATTTGTGCGTAAAAGTCACAGCTGCACAGAAGTTTAAAAAGTCTCTGCTATATAAGGGATTTACGTATCCTTGAATTATCTTATTTACATCCAGCAGAAGAAACATCAACAATATCCGCAATGATCAAATGTCTAAATGCTAATGACTCGAGCGGAGACCAATCAGTTCTTGCAACGGACTCGCTGGTCATAAGCCCGGGAACGAAAGACGCCGTCTCAACAACATCAACTACTGCAACTAAAGAACTTACTGACTTCATTAATGACACGTCAGGATGGGAAAATGCAAGAGACACCAATTTGCAACATATTTCAACAAACAACCCTCAAACGGAATTTATAGAACTGACCTCAGCACCTTCCAGTTCAATGTCCTTAGCTGATTTCACAAATGATTCCAATTCCAAACCATTAGATGCTTTTAAACCAATGTCCTCAACCAAAGCATCAACCGTTTCCAATGCAATGTCCTCAACCAAATCTCCAGCCATTTCCAATGCAATCTCCTCAACCAAATCTTCAGCCATTTCCAATGCAATATCCTCAACGAACTCTTCAGCCATTTCCAATGCAATGTCCTCGACCAAGACTTCAGCCGTTTCCAGTGAAATGTCCTCAACCAAATCTTCAGCCATTTCCAATGCAATATCCTCAACCAACTCTTCAGCCATTTCCAATGCAATGTCCTCAACCAAATCTTCAGTCATTTCCGATGCAATGACCTCAACCAAATCTTCAGCCGTTTCCAAAGCAATGTCCACAACCCTTGCTCCTACTACTTCCACCAAATTTCGAGCCATGGAAAGTACGACAACAGCGGTGACTATCGTTCCACCGCCGACGATTACTTCAGGCAGTCAATGCGACAAATATTTGTGTGAGTATGAGTACTTTCAAATTTCAAAGATATCCCATGCCAACAGTCAGCCATGCCAAGATATTTTTAATATTATTAATATTGTAATTAATATTATTATTACTATTATTATTGAAATTATGATTGATATTATTATTATTATTATTATTATTATAATTATTATTATTTATAATACTATTAATATTATTATTATTATTATTTTTGCCCCTGAGGTACTTCATTCCTCCAGGGACTTAGAAATTATCGAAATGCAAATTTCAAAACTCCTCAGCACCTTCCAGTGCAATGTCCTCAACTGCCAATGCAATTCTCCTCAACCAAATCAGAGATGTTTTAAAGCAATGTCCTCAACCGTCAACCTTTCCAATGCAATATCCTCACTTCCACCATGGAAAGTACGACAACAGCGGTGACTATCGTTCCACCGCCGACGATTACTTCAGGCATTTCCAACGGCTATCTCCTCAAACCATGTCGGGCGTGGGTTTCTGATAAATGAGCCATTAAATTCCAATACAATGGCGTTGAAGCGTTGTACTTCCAATTATGATTGAGATCCTATTATTATTATTTCCAATTATTATTATTATTATTATATATTATTAATGTCCTCAAGTCGGTCATTTCTCAATGGTCTCAACCATATCTTCAGTAATGCAACAGCATTCAACCGCTGCTCAACTACTTCCACTAAACAAGCGTGCTGGAAAGTGCGACAACAGCGGTGACTATCGTTCCAACGCCGACGAGTTATTCAGGCAGTCAATGCGACAAATGGTTTGTATTATTATTATTATTATTATTATTATTATTATTTATTATTATTATTATTATTATTATTATTATTATTATTATTATTATTATTATTATTATTATTATTATTATTATTATTATTAGTGTCATTTCATCAGAGTTCAGAGATCGGTGGCAGTGTCCCGGAGAGGCAGATGGCGTTCCCCCGTTGAAGAGCCACTGAGATCCGCTGGAATAGGTATGATGACTCCATTGGATCATGGGTTGCGTCACTTTTCCGTCTTCCCAACTCAGAAACGAACTGTAGTCCCTCTTTGCTCCAAGCGCCGCCAGTTTCTAAGGCGACCGCTACAAAATCGTGGGTAGTGGTGATGGTGGAATATTTGACCCTCTTGGAGACAACTGTGCGTTCAGCGGCTTCTCCAGCTCCAGTAGATGTATGGCCAAGATGAGACGTGGCGTAGGTGTCGGGCACTGTCACATCCCATGCAAGACATCGTCCACGTAACCAAGGGATCAGCGTGACACCGTCTGGTCGCTTTCCATCTTTTCTTGACAGGCCGAGAGGTTCTTTTATGTGAGGGGATTTTGCTCTGCCAAGTGCTCTTCAGATTATTATATTATTATTATTAACATTATTATTATTATTATTATTATTATTATTATTATTATTATTATTATTATTATTATTATTATTATTATTATTATTTATTATTATTATTATTGTTATTATTATTATTATTATTATTATTATTACTATTATTATTATTATTATTATTATTATTATTATTATTATTATTATTATTATTATTATTATTATTATTATTGGTTATTATTAAAATAATAGATATGTAGGAAAAGCCCGGATATATATAATTTATAATAATAATAATAATAATAAAGGTAATAATAATTAACCCGGGTCGCCGGCGCGGCGAGCGGACATTACAGACTGATAATAACTGTTTTCAATATTTTTATAAGCCTTCGTTCAGTCCTACTGTTAATAATAATAATAAAACAGATAATAATTTCCAATAATAATAATAAGCGCTGTAGAAGATGACTGGTCTCACGCGGATCTCAGTGGCTCTTCAACGGGGTGACGCCATCTGCCAGCTTCCTGCACACTCGACCACCGATCTCTGAACTGATGATGAAATGACATATTATTATTATTATTATTATTATTATTATTATTATTATTATTATTATTATTATTATTATTATTATTATTATTATTATTATTATTATTATTATTATTATTATTATTATTATTATTATTATTATTATTATTATTATTATTATTATTATTATTATTACTTTCTCCTGTGTTCCAGCTACACCAAGCTATGTGATGCAAGTCAACCAAGGTTTTGGATTGGACCAGGACTGGCAAGCCTACAAATACGGATTCAGCGACGCCAACGGCGGATACTGGCTTGGAAACGAAAACATGTATCGGATGACAAACAATGGTCACAACTGGAGTATGTGCTTCGACGCTGTGGACCAGTTGGGTGCACCATACCACGTGTTCTACAGCACGACCATCCTGGATGCCGAGAGTGCCGGATACACCTACTTTTTGGACGGAATGAAAGGTTCTCCATTCGACAGCCTGGGTCCAGACAGTCGCAAGTACAAATTTACGACTAAGGATAAGAACAATCAGAATGGCACTTGCGCAAACCAGGCTGCTGCCTGTAAAGGTGGATGGTGGTGGAGTTGCAGTGGCGGGGGAAAACTTGTGGCGAACGGAGCCGGAAAGTGTGGATTCTCTTATCCAATAATGGGGTCGATGTCCTTGCAGCTAAAGCGCACCTACGCAAGAATAAGTCAGAAGTAAATTGAATACCATGTGCCTCAGTCAGACTCAGAGCTTTCCTGGGGATCCACTTATTTATGTTAATTCTTTCATGTTATATGATATTACGTTACTTTAATGCAAAAACAGCTAGCTGTGTAAACTGAACGGTCTTTGGTTACAATTGTTTTGTGAAGCTGATTTTAGCAATTACTTGAATTATTCATTATAATGTCTTTTGTACATTCCAAACCGCCTAATGTTTTTACAAATTCTGATACACTGTGACCCGACTAATGTTCACCCGACCCGTGGACCCATTTTACATGTTCTACACAAATCTGCTTAAACTCACGGAATGTAGGCCCACGACTTGGTTCGGACCTGCAGAAAATTGTAATGGCCCATGTTTCTGATTGACCGCTATGATACCGGCCTTCGAATAAAAGCTAATTCGTTGCAGAGCATTTAATTGGAAATTTTAGATTAAACCATTGCTTATATTTAGAATTGCAGACTTCTTCCTGCGCGAATTATTCGCCATAAATAATTTAAAACAACGAACTATCTGCATGTGTAGGCCTACTTGTGTAGCACTCTTTGAACATTCTTTTACCTGACTATTGATCATTGTTTCATTTGCAGTGAATAACTTATAGGTAGTATGTTGTGATTCGTTATTTACAAATATGTTTTCATTGTTTCACGATAAGCAGCTGAATCGTCGTTTGGTGTTATAATGTGATCGTGGTTTTGTGTACTTACGTCGACAGCTTCTCTGAGTATAGTCTCTTCGGAGATGGCGCTGCAGAACTTTTAATTGCAAATTTTTGATTAAACCATTGTTTATATTTGGCATTGCAGACTTCTTCCTGCATGAATTTTTCGTCATAAATAATTTAATGCAATGAACGATCTTCATGTGTATTACTCTTCGAACATTCTTTTACCGGACCCTGGTTTCATTGCAGTACCGGGGTATGCAAAGGCTCATCAGTCACTTTAGGCTCGTCTAGGCTTGCCTAGCTTGCTTAGAGTAACACAGGGAGGAAATCCGATCGACGTATTCACTGATCGTAGATTCGGAACCGACCTGGGCTGATGAACCAAAGTCCTCCGTGTCCACCTTCAAGTGGTGCAGACTGTTAGTACCCTCCTTATTGGGTAGGGGAACGAACGGGCACGGCAGGCAAAACCAGGGGAAGGCAATGGCAAACCACCCCTGTTAACATGCCAAGAAAACCTTTATGAATCAAGCAAATTCAAATCGTAGAGTGGCTATAGGAAAAGCTGCAATGAATGGTCTGGAAAAAATATGGAAGGACAAACATGTGAGTATAGACACGAAAAAAGATTGGTGAAGGCTTTAATCATACCAACAGTAACATACGGCAGCGAGACATGGACAATGACCAAGAAAATGAGAAAAAGATTAACGCATGCGAAATGTGGATATGGAGGAAGATGCAGATAATATCATGGAAAGAGAAAAGACCAATGATTGGGTGCGATGGAGTATTGGAATTGAGAAGGAAGAGACACTACAACAAACCGTGCTAAGAGCAAAGTTGAGGTTCTTTGGTCATGTCATGCGATCAGATGGACTGGAAAAGGAAATGATGTTAGCATATGGAGAGGGAAGGAGAAAACAAGGACGACCAAGGAAAAAGTGGATGGACGAGATACATGAAACAACTGGAATGAATTTGGCAGAACTGAGAGATGCGACGGCGGACAGAAGGAAATGGAGAGGCTTGATCATGAAGGTCGCTAAAGTTCCAAGAACTGACAGCACAAGGTGACAAGGTGACCGGGGTAAATAACTTAAGAACAAACGCAAGAGTAATATTCAAAATAAGAGTCTGAACGCAGTCAGTCGCAATAGAAGTTACTTCATGCGGAAGAATAGTGCTACAACCACCAAGCAACGAACCCAGAGGATTTCTAAAGAAACACCACAGAATGGGGGCCAGACGAGCAGCCTCCGATGAGGCTGAGCCCAGATAATTGTTACGGTTAGGCATACCATTTGAATAATTGTACAGGTTATCATATACTGGAAGAAATACGTGTAAACATCTTCTAATAGGTAAACTGACTTTGTTCTTGCAGCCTTATCGGGCAGTAGGCTACTGCATGCTTTAAACATCTAGCACTAAATACAAAAGGGTATTGGTACGAGGCCAAGTTTTAAATGTGGAAAAGGTGTTAAAACAATAATAGACCTAAGCGAAAAGTGTGGTTCTTAAAAAACATCGTGGCGGATTGAAGCGAGAATTCAAAACGGAATGGAAACGGCTGTCAATCAGAATTTTAAAACAAAAGACAAATTAAAAATTATTATGTTAGGTATTATAATATTTATCATAGACCACTCAGTCTAATAGCATACAATGGGGCAATTGCAAACATTCTCGGATGTATTAGTTGGTCAACTTAAAAAGAAATTCCAGCAGGGATCTATTACCCAAGAAAGGTATTTAATGGGACTAAGTTTATTGAAATTGCCAAAGCCAAGAGGTTTAATGAACTAAAAGTAACTAACTGGTTTGCATATTCCCTTGCCTCTAATCTGCATATTCTGTAGATTAGTGAGTTTTAAAAGCATTCCAACTACTTTACTGAATGGGTAAAAATTATATATTTTGGTGGGAAAATGAACTAGCGAACGACAGCATCGACTTTATCCTAACCCCAGACACCTGCATTCATTATTTTTGGCATCCATTACTGACCTGAGCTTTGCAACTGGTAGCAACTAGTGAACAGCTATTGTCCCAATGTTGGCCACACAACCGTGGCTGCCATGGACAACTGTGAAATCCATTTTAAGCTAGAAGAGTGGTTGGATATAATTGAAGTGTGTGGCGTCACTGGCGAGTGAACTCCGGTCAGTCACGGCTCTGGCTATAATTGGCCTATATTTACACGACGTTGTCACACGACATTGTACCTTGTTCCATTTGCATATTATACCTTCGTCTGAATCGTAGAGATGCCAGATGTCCTTCCAGTTATAATGATTGATGATGTCGACGACGGCTTTGGCGTAGTAAGGTCTCAGGTAGAGTTCATAACCGAGTTCCTGGCCAGCGGTTTTCGTGGCGATGTTGGTCGTTATGAACGGCATTCGAAAGGTGGAGCTGTAGGACTTAATCGTGTCTATCGTGGCCATCGTATGAGTGGCGCGAGAAAGCGAATATAACATTGGCCATCTACTGAATACTGCATTCGAAAATTGCTAACACATATGTACAATTGTACAATGTACATGTATAATTGTAATGATATTTACAAGGTGCTGTACACTATGCTGCTGAATTTACGCAATGCTGCCTATGACTCTGTGCAGCATACATTGTTAACTGTCCTAAAACACACCCATTTACATCTGTTAGCTAGTACTACGAGCTACTCAAATTGCGCTCTATAAGTGCCCTGATACACAGATACATATATACGTATGTACATATAAATATACAAACATGCAAATATGTATGCATACGTGCATGGATAAATACATTCATACATGCATACATACATACATGCATACAAACATGGAGAGGGGATAGCATAAAGGTAATACTCTAGCCTGAAGTGCTAACGGACCCGGTTCGATTCCCGTAAGGCTCCCCTGGGTTTAGCTCATACCTTTATTCCCTAGGTGGCAGCAAAAGCACAATGAGCTTGCGCCTTGCATGGCTGCAACTTTGTTGATTTATGTCTTCTGTAATTTGTGCTCATATGAATTGCTTAATCGTCATAATATGTGCATATCAGTGCGTTTGTCAGGCGCTTCATTAAAGAACAATTATTATTATTATTATTATTATTATTATTATTATTATTATTATTATTATTATTATTATTATTATTATTATTATTATTATTATTATTATTATTATTATTATTATTATTATTATTATTATAATTATTATTATTATTATTATTATTATTATTATTATTATTATTATTATTATTATTATTATTATTATTATACATACATACATACATACATACATACATACATACATACATACATATACATACATACATACATACATACATACATACATACATACATACATACATACATACATACATACATACATACATACATACATACATATTATACATACATACATACATACATACATACATACATGCATGCACATGCATACATACATACATACATACATACATACATACATACATACATACATACATGCATACATGCATGCATGCATGCATACATACATACATACATATATACAATACATACATGAAGACAAGCATAAGGTAAATGGGGGAAGATGGACACGTTAAGCAATGTATCACCTATAATAAAGCTAATTATCAACATAAGAGCAAATTTCTATAAGCTACTGACAGAAGCATATCTCTTAATTATTACTTAGCATAAAAATAGCCCAGAAAATTATAGACTTTCCCTGTGTTACAGTTTAAAGTTGAACCGGTTTGATGTCCATCTTCTCCAGACCACTGAGGTTAGATGGACACTATACTTGAGGTAAGATGCGTTATAATTTTACAAGAAATTAAATTAGTCTATAGTCAGTGTCATACATACATACATACATACATACATACTGTGATAGTTACTGCCTTTAAAACAGCAAATTAGGCTATTCAAGTCGAATTAAATTTAAAAGAATGCAAATGAATATGTAGAAGTAAATTGCCTACGCACGCTGCCGACGGCGTTGCTGTTTTCCATGTCGAGTTTATTCATGATCTCTGCGCTCATCTTCAGGTGTTAGGCTACTGCCTCTTTCTTACTCAGCGCAAAGATTCCATAGCAGAAGTCGCTCGAATCTCCGCGTCACGAGTCTCGTCCAAAAAACGATCAATGGCTAAGTTCATGCAGGTCAGGAAGATTGGGGTATGAAAGGTAAGACAAGGTCAATCAAAGGACTCTGATTCACCGTCCTCTATCATGTTAAAATGCATAATGTTCTTGTCAGACTTTATAATAATTACTTACCTACTTATTTCATTGGTTGCACCCGTTACTTAAGATGCATAGGTCTCTTAGGTCTACATGCATTATCTGTTGGTAGTGTAGCTACAGTAGCTTAATCTCACATTCATTGAGATTTTATTTCAAATTTGTATTAGCATTCTGATCGTCTTTTAAATACTCTTTGAATGCTTACAGATGTAGTTTAAAGTTCTGGCATTCCGGTTATTGAAAGTCGTGCTTTTGATCTCACCGCACTGGTAAATGTAGTCTGAAACACCATGCGGAACAATAAAGAATAATTTAGTGCTCTCTCGATGACTTTGGTCTGTATTATACCATCGTTTAATTCACATCTGAAAAACTAGGAAGAGTGAAATGTGATGTTGAAAGTATTAATTAGCTATGCATACAATGATCATGAATTTTATATGTCTTTGCAAATGTTGAGACTATTTGCTCATGCATAGCCATTATAAGCAGGTTGATGCAATGTCAATTTCTAATTTACATGTAGCCTACACTGCCCTTCGTATTACGTTTCTAATTAAAATCTGGAACCTGTCACACCCATTAGTAGAGATGGACTCTTCGGAAGTTAATATGGCGTGAGTCACGAGCAGAAAACACCCGTTGTACCATCAACCCGGACAAATCTAACAGGTGATTGCCACCGTCTGCTGCGAACGGATGACGTCATTCTCCATCAAGTTAATGCAAATGGCATTTGTCGGCTTTTCCTGGATAACGCGAGAAGCTCAATCGACTATCTGGATGTTGTAGCCTACCTTTATTTTATGTATACAGTAATGCATGAGTCTGAAAGTGTATAATATTATATTCTGTGTGTGTAACGTTTTGGCATCCAATATGTTGTTTTCCAGCGGACCGCACAGGTAGATTTATGTATCAGGATAATGTTTCGTCAATTCATTACTCATTCACCACGATGCTGAATGAATTACAGTAAAGTCTAAGAGACGGTGCATCGAAACAAGCCACTTAATCGCTAGTCGTAAAAATAAAGGGACATAGCTAATAGCGTAACAAGGCAATTTGCAAGACAGCAGCCCTGTCAGCATGCGCACAAGGGAACAACAGGACACTCATGATATACCTATTCACCAGCGGTAAATCAATCAATTTAGAATAGGACTCAAAACAACAACGTTCTTTGAAGCGTATCCAAGTGGATGAGCGGGACCGTCGCAGCAAAGGCTTCATTGTCATAACGAACAAAATGGCTATACAATATTAATGACATTCATAGTACTAAGCGACGACAGACTTTAATAATAATAATGATAATAATAATAATAATAATAATAATAATAATAATAATAATAATAATTATTATTATTATAATAATAATAATAATAATAATAATAATAATAATAATAATAATAATAATAATAATAATAATAATAATAATAATAATGATAATAATAATAATAATAATAATAATAATAATAATAATAATAATAATAATAATAATAATAATAATAATAATAATAATAATAATAATAATAATAATAATAATAATAATAATAATAATAATAATAATAATAAATAATAATAATAATGACGGAGGCAATGGGCAACCCCGTGAGACAACTTATCTCTTCCAACGCTTGTCGGTTTGCACACAGCGATTTAACGCCGTCGCTTTCAGAGGTTCTTTTGAGCAGCACGTTGGGGACGAGAACCTTTAACACAGTTCTATATTAGTTTCTTAGAGCCTGAGGGATCATTATATACCTCGGGCGAAAAAAATATAATAATAATAATAATAATAATAATAATAATAATAATAATAATAATAATAATAATAATAATAATAATAATAATAATAATAATAATAATAATAATAATAATAGTAGTAGTAGTAGTAGTAGTAGTAAATAAAAATAATAATAATAATAATAATAATAATAATAATAATAATAATAATAATAATAATAATAATAATAATAATAATAATAATAATAATAATAATAATAATAATAATAATAATAATAATAATAATAATAATAATAATAATAATAATAATAATAATAATTGTAACAATAATAATAATAATAATAATAACAACAATAATAATAGTATTAATAAACTAATAGTAATAATAATAGTAATAATAATAATAATAATAATAATAAATAATAATAGTAACATTAATAATAATAATAATAATAATAATAATAATAATAATAATAATAATAATAATAATAATAATAATAATAATAATAATAATAATAATAATAATAATAATGAAGCGCCTGACAAACGCTAAGTACATCCAGCTCGCAGCCGTCTATCACTTTGTCCCCTGGCCTTTGAAACCATGGGCCCGGTGAGTTCTGAAGGCTTGGCCTTTATATCATCATTGGGACAGAACCTCAGCACGATATCCGGAGATGCACGCGAAACCTCCTACCTATTTCAGCGCATATCTGTAATGATCCAGCGGTTCAATGCGGTGGCTTTCCGCGGTAACACTGGACCTTGACGACGATTAGGTGCCGTTCCAGACGAATTTTATTGTTCTTAATTAATATTAAGTCCCTGGGGGAATGTATACCTCGGGGCAAAAAAAAAAAAAAAATAATAATAATAATATAATTATAATTATAACAATAATAATAATTATAATAATATTAATAATAATAAAATAATAATAATAACAATAATAATAATAATAATAACAACAATAATAATAATAGTAGTAATAATAAAAATAATAGTAATAATAATAATATTAATAATAATAAATAATAATAATAATAGTAACAGTGATGATACTACTTCTGCTGCTGCTACCACTACTGCTAATAATAATAATAATACTTACAATATAAACTACTTGGGTCCCATCAAATGTGCACACAGAATGCCTGCTGTAGGCAATTAAGATGTTATATGACTTTCAACGGGAACGCACAGATAGTCTGATAGGCACAGATAGTCCATAAATGTGGGCCTATTTGTATCGGTTTGCCTACACGGTGTTCAAGTACATCCGCTACATTTTGAATCTTACAGGTAGGCTCTTTAGTTTAAACGTGAATAAAGCTTTAAATAAATAATAATATGCAGAATGTCTTAAGGAAACGTTAAGTACAATATTATTCCGAATCGTAAAGTGAAGAAACAATCGCCAGCTGAAACCAGTCGCTAGCTACCTGGCTGCAGTCTTCCCGGTTTTAAGCTTATCGCATTCAGTCACTTAAGCATTTTGTACCACAATAATTAAGAAAATTAAATAACAGCGAAATTATAGAGATATCCGCTATATTTTGAATCTTACAGGTAGGTTCTGTTTACTTTGAGATGTGAGTTAAGTCGTAAATGAATAACATATACAGGGTAGACCTGGGAGTCGACCCCAATAAGTCGACCCCAGTCGACTTGGGCATCCCAAGTAGAGTCGAGTCGTTTCTGCTTAGCGCAACTGACCCCCAAGTCGAATTTGTACAGAAAAGTGACCTCAAGTTGTTTTCTTCACAAGTCGACTTAAACCGACTTGGGATACACACAAATCTAAATTTATCTCGCCACATTAACGAACGTGAGGCCACGGCGGCGTTTAAGCAGTTTTATAGTGTTTTTCAGTGAACAAGCGTTTCTAAGATCTATACTGTGTTAGGTTGTGTCAGATAAATACACCTGTATATATTTATAAACATGATCTAGCTTGTCTTATGTAAACATTGACTGAATATAGCTTGTACTGCGCATGTGCTAATAGCGCGGGAAAGGTTAGAAATTGCTGATTACGGTCGATTAGAATAATGCAGCTGCTTTAAATTTTTTAATACAGTAGAATCTAGTAGATAGAGCTGTATATTGAGAGTGAAGTGTTAGGAAATATAGTTGATTTATGTGGACAATGTAGCCTACATTGAATTAAAGTGTTGAAGATAAAAGTTGATTCTCATCTCATTTGAAAGATTACCGTAATTAATATAACAATAAATATTAAAAAAGCAGAACGGTGTCAATTTAATTATAGCCACAGCGTACCAAAAGTTGAGCGATCTCTACGTAGCAATAGGGATACAGTGTTCTGAGATAGGTCGCTAAGAAAGAAGAGTTGGTGACCGTGACACATAGATCTACCAGTTAATTCTACCTTCTACGGTCTACCGCGTAGGCCCTACTTAGGCTGCGATATTATTTTGTATTATCGACGCCGGTTGCGGCGGTTGGGCTAAGCAGTTACTTAGGCATACTTATTTTTTTATCGGTGTTGATTTATCTATATAATTGGTTATACTATGTTAAAGCGTTACACGTGCGTTTCACAAAACTGGCGAATCGAAATGTTAATAAAAAGTTATCAAGAGCTGAACGTGCGAAAATCAATGAACTTTTAGTCGTCAGTGAATTCGACGCAAAGAAATCTGGATCTCTTACTAATCAATCGATCGTTTGGCGATATTTTGGTGCACTGCTTAGTCGTTTGCAAAGGGAAAACTGTTGTATTGGACAATGATCGACTTTATTGTCGGTGAGTGGTAGTACTGTAGGATGTTATGCATGCATTGCATCATTCTATTTGAATGACGTTAGTGGCCAAATAATAATGACAACAGAATTAAAATGTGTCATTTTAACACGCCATTCAGTGCAACCAGTCCGCGGTCAGCTGCAGATTCTTCTGTTAACCCATTAGAGCATTACAAAACTGGTGAAGCACAAATACAAACAGCTTGAAATAGGCCTAATAAACAATTTTATTAATCAGGACTGGTGTTGAGATCTCATTACTCATTAGTATAAGAAATTAATGCTTGCCAGGCAAATTGGCATGATATTTTTGTACTATTAGCCGTACTTAATCGTTATTACCATGTCAGAAGTCGACTTGAAGTCGGAAGTTGGTTGGTTTTCTGCCAAGTCGTTTTGACTCCAAGTTGTCGACTTCAAGTCGACCTCAAGTCACTTTAGAGTCAAGTGGGGTCAGATTGGCTGACCAAAGTGACTCCCAGGACTAATACAGGGTCATCCAATTTAAATTAATTACAATTCAGTGAGATCTCGTATCGTAAAGTGAACAGACAATTTTATTATCGGATTAAACCATTCGCTGCTGTTGCTGTAGTTAAGATAAATAAACAACAGCGAAATGGTATAAATTTCATAAATAATTGGCAATGAGTGTTATTTGGCCTATGTCCACAATTACACGAATATTTATACAGCACAAGTTGAATGACTAAATACATCGCATATGCGACAGTAGTAACTCAGTTTGCTGAGATAACCCGAACAAGGCAAATCTTTAATTTCTTGCTGAAACTTTTGGTAAAGAGCTTCGGAAGACGGTGTTCGACGGGCAACGTATTCCAGACCGTTGGGCCAGATGAAATCAGATGCCTATTAAGCCTTTATGATTGAAATCAGTTAAAATAATGTTTTTATTAGCTTTACTATATTAGCAGTATCTTGTATCAAGTAATTATTCATCTATGATAGCTGTGAAAACATAGTGAAACAGATTTGAGTAGAAAAATCATATACAATTGTATAAGGCTGCACATTAGGGTGTCCCAAAACGACAGAAACTTTTCAAAAGTTTATATATCTTGATGGCCAACCTCTAGAAAGTTTCTATAGGACTAGTTATTATATTGTACGAAGTTATAGCTAATTAGATTAACATTTAGGCGTGGCTCAAGCGACTCTAAGTTAAGCATTGTATAGCTGAATCATACACATATATTTACCATTGAGAAATTTTATCCCAGAGTATCTCAGGAACTAAAAGCAATCGAGAAGTGATTTTTGTGTCTATGATAGGGTTTTCCGGGGAGAAGTCAAATATGCTATTTCTAACATTGTAGGACAATCGGATGACCTTCATTTTCAAGGTCATTTGACATGTGGGACGCGGTGGTGTAGAGGTATGTTCGGTGCCTTGCAGCCGGAGGGTTGCGGGTTCGAATCCACCTCAAACCGCCGCGTAGGGACCCTGGGCAAGTTCTTCACTCGCAATTGCTCATGCGCTTCGGCGTGAAACTCCGATTCAGTGTCCGCGCTGTAGTCGGGAGCGCCTCTGAGTAGAAATCTTGAAGGGGCGCTATAACAAGTGCTCATACATACATACATCTATTGTCATAATATTTCGTTTTCGGTGAAAGCTAAAAAGAAGGTGTCAGTCCAAGATAGGCCCACTGGGCTCTAGGAATTAATAGAGTTATAAACAACCTGGTATGACCGTCGTATGACCATCGCATGACTTTGTAGTTCAAGGTCACTCGACCTGTTATGGGTAATCTTTGGCCTCACTGGAACTACAAGTTATGTAAAAAATTCCTGGCGTATATGATGTTTTTCAGAGTCTTGGATTCCAAAGAAGTATACTCAACAGAGTCATGATGAACATCATATGCTGAGTGTATGTCTGTAGTTCAGGGTCCATTGACCTGCAATGTTTAACCTTTGGTTCTCCGAAACTACAAGTGCTAGAATAGTTTTCTTGATGTCTATTATTTTTATGGTTTTAAGGGCCGCCAAAAAAGTGTACACTCAACATTATAGGTTACGATCGCTTTCCTCATTCTGTAGCTTCTCTCCAACCTTTACTCTCTTTGGACCATCATGATCTCTTTGTCCCGCGAACTAGGACCACTTTGGCGCAAGCTAGGTCACTTATCATCATTGGGCCTGCCCTGTGGAATTCCCTCCCCCATCTTTACGCGTTTCCATTTTTTCTAGATCTATTCCTACTTCTCTCTTTCTTCAAAACCTATTTCTTCTCTCGGGGTACTCGCACTGGGAGCAATACTGAATAGTCACTGCTGAGAACGGCGCTATATAAGTTACTAGTTACATTACACTACATCTGAGCTTCAAGGTCACTTGACCACCTGGCGTGGTTGCCCTTCGTTTCTCGGGAATTGCAAGCAATAGAATTGTAATTGTGGTTTATCTTCAGCGAAGGCATCAAAGCACTTTCCTAATCATGAGATTTGTTATTGTACGTAGTGATTCACAGACCATTGTTACGACTTTCCAAGGTCGTGTGAACTGTTACAAACCAATCAACGTGTTACTTGATATTATGCAATGTAATTATCGCAGAGTGGTAGGCATATGTCTTCAGGATTCTTGTAGCCAAAAATCTTACAATTGACACCCAGCTCACCTTTCTAAGATTTTTGGGTGGCTAGGATATATATATAAGGTCACTGGGAACGTCACGGTGAGTGAGGTCACGTGGTCTGTGAAATATAATATTATTATCAAATTCCATGTAGTCGATAACCCTAGTCTGCAGACATCGAGATCTCCTTTCCAAGACTTCTGGCTTTGGAGATTGGAGCGGTTACTTCAAAAGTTGAGTGACGTTATGTCACATGTTCTGGAAGAAGAAACTGCTAAGGGGTTTCAAGAATATTTTATGCTAATCCTTCTTTCCCAAAACCATAACTTGATACCTAAAAATAAACCTTTTAAGAACAACACGTTAAGAGGAACCATTGATCCAACGCAATGTCAACTGTGACGTCAAAGTTTGACGTCATGTCACATGGCGTCATGCAAGAGTAACCTTATGAGACAAAACCTATGTTGTGAGCAGACATTTCTAGGAAACCTCACAAAAGGAATTTTGAATATCTCTTCCCGTTTGAAAGTTATGCATTGAAAACCGATATGCTGGTAAAATTTCCACATGGGCTATTGCATGGGGGGTATACGAAATATGAAAAGACTTTGAGCCACGTCTAAATGATCTTCAATCTTGCTGTAACTTTGCATTTTTTATCAGAATAGCCAAGAGAAACATTTGAAAGGTTGGTCATTGAAATTTGAGTACTTTGGTTTTTCTGGGACACCCTACTGCACATCTTAGCCACTCAGCAGCGTCTTCATTCACATTAGTGATTCCCACACAGTAGAATAGGTTTTTCTTATAATGATATATCATTATGCTTTTAGGTAAGCAGATCATTCGGCCTTCAACGGAACAGTTAGTTAGTCGATAGCACGAAAACAGCAACAATGTTCCATAATCGTCTAATAGCGTTTCTCTTGGTGTCTAATATGGCATGCATGTTGACATCTATGGCTGTTGCGAAAGTCTTTGAGAAAACGCGATATCCCAACGGAACAGTGACCTGTGCCTTGGATGAGCCATCGCTCGTGATTGCTCTTGACCAGTTGTCTCCGTCATTATCTGATGGGGATTCATGCGTGGCTCCTGGGGCTCTGTGTGCCATGCAATGTGTCCAAGATCCTGATTGCACCAACTACAACTACAGAGCGTATCCTAGAACCTGTGAGATATACCACTACACGCCGACAACCTGTTCACCTGTGACGGGATGCTACCATGCGGAGGTGAGTGGGAGATAAACCTGCATCTCATCATATCATGATCTGCACCTTGGAGTTAGAGGGACTGAAGAAGAGTGCTAACTTTGAAATGGTAGAAAGCAATTGTATTGTTATTGGACATTTACATAGCGCCACTCAAAGTGCAAAACCAATCAGAGGCGATCTCTACGCAATGGCCAATTTCATGTTAAATGGCATCAAGTTACAGATTATTGCATCAGTTGGCAAATGGCAATCATTTCACAGTAAACTAGAAAAGTCACCAGTGGAGCTCATCCAACAGATTACCGTCGACAGATGACAGATGGCATGGATGTTCAGAGTCTCTGAACCAAGTTGTGTCTGTAGGGTGGAGAGACGACAGGTTACGGAGCTCGCAGGATTCGATGACGCTGCCGTCGAGCAGTCCCTCACTTAGGCCTATAGAAGGTGACGCACGTCCGGCTATTCGTCGAGGCTCCTGCTGTTCGTATAAGTGGCATTGTAGGTCGATAGATTGAGGCACCACCCGTGACTAACGGTCTAGGTCACTTCAATGAACGTCGGTCGTCCTCCGCCAAAAAAAATTACGGGCTTCAGTCGGCGTACAGCCGTACACGGACCGTATATTCCAGCCTCGATCGCAAAAGAGTGACGTAGGCAAAGGTGAATTGCGAATTACTAAATACCTTTTAAAAGTACAATATCCTTAGCAGAAACGACGTATATATACGTTACAGATTATATATTGTATATAGCCTAATCTGTAACGTATATATTATATATATATATAATATATTGTATATAGCCTAATCTGTAACGTATATATGCGTCTATAGCCAGTATGCATGCCTAGTGCTTGTAAACTCCTACTTGTTCGAAATTACTGGCCAATTCATCATTTAGAGGAAATAATCTGTCAAAAGACAAAGTAATCCGTCAAAATGACGCAGAAGTCGACCACCGACCGACATACCCGTTGGTTAACATGAGCAGCCTTTTACTAGAGACAGTAGTTATTATCTTGGCCATAAAATTATTTTTGAAAGTCGAGCTCAAGTCATGTTATTACTTTACCAAACCCACAGCGGCTCTTCCTTGAAATTTAAGATTCGTGTTTCTCTTACCGAGTTCAAAAGTACTAAAATAGATGTTTATTTTATCACTAGGGGGGGGTTAGGGTAATGGTAACACTCTGGCGCGTAGAGGCAACGGGCCTGGGATCGCTTCAATGCCAATTTTTAATGCAGGAAAGAGGCTTAGTGCTAGAGAAGGACGGTCCAACGCAGGTTGACTATGTCGATGTTTTCTGCAATAGACACGGGCGCGATAGAAGTTATTATTATTAAGAATTATGACATCGTCAGTCACGGCTGCGCAAATTAACTACTAATTGGGATTGTAGTAGAGGTCTGCGGGTAGAGCATTTTTGCTACCCGACCCGTACCCGTAACACAGAACCGTTACCCGTACCCGTACCCGACCCGTAGTCAAAATTACTACCCGACCCGACCCGTACCCGCGGGTATACCCGTACCCGTACAGTACCCGTCACGTCATTAACACGCCTTCCCAAAGTCCATATTCCTACCAGGCCAATAGCTTACAACTCAGCATGCAGTGATATAAATAAATAGGCCGATGATGATGATGATGATGATGATGATGATAGTAGTAGTAGTAGTTGTTTTTGAAGTGGACCAAGTAGTAGTAGTAGTAGTAGTAGTAGTAGTAGTAGTAGTAGTAGTAGTAGTAGTAGTAGTAGTAGTAGTAGTAGTAGTAGTAGTAGTAGTAGTAGTAGTAGCAGCAGTAGTAGTAGTAGTAGTAATAATAGGCATGGAACCTGTCACATGCAAGTGTTGTGCTGTCTCAATTGCATTGAACATTTTATCTCCTTGGTATATATGCTGTCAACTAGAACACTAAATAACTGTTAATAGTACGTTGCAGTCCGGTCAGGGTCATTGTGCGCTGACATTCTCTATTATATGTAACGGTGACATTGTAACCCAAAACTTCACGTCGGCACGGGTAAAACCGGGTATACCCGTACCCGTGACGACCATACCCGTACCCGACCCGACCCGTGAAATTCGTACCCGACCCGTACCCGACCCGCGGGTACGGGTCGGGTACGGGTAAACCCGCGGGTACGGGTATACCCGCAGTCCCCTAGATTGTAGTAAATCCCTAATCCTAGTCGAGTGATAGCCTACGTCAAGATTAAAATAAAACCAACTTGATTTTACTTTTTGAAAGCTGCACGAATATGTTATTACACTCGTCTGTTATGTTACAATCTAACAGAAAGCAACATTCATTATTATGTATACCATTGTATAGCCTAAGTCTTAATTATTCTTTTCGTAATTCAAGTCTTCACATTTTTAGGTCACCGATCTTCAGAGTTGTCCGATATTGCGTGAGTGGCAAACATTATGTTATCCGTGTGAAATTAATTGAAAAGCTTTAAAAATAAACCAGATCTCGTAATTGGAGGAATTATATTTTACTGCAAGATTTACACTCTCCTGCTATTTTTCTCCTAGAGAGAATGCAACCTTATAGACCTGGACTTAGCATCAACATTTACCTAACTTTGTTAAGGCAACTGCTAAATAATTAGATGAAAGTAGTGTTGCTTTGTTTAAAGCACAAAATATTTCCATTTGAAATCAGTTATGGCGCAAATTGGAAGCCAGTAGCCTACAGTATTCTGTGGCAGAGGAGTAATCATATAGGCCTAAGGAAAAATATTAAAAGAGTTAAGCCGTGAACGTGACTGAATCACTCAACCCATCTACTCTTTATTTTTTTTTATTTCCTTGTAAATATTTGACCCTGTGGCTTAAGATTATTAGGCCTACATGCTTATTGTGGACACACACACACACACACACGACATAACATTACCTTACGAAATAATTAACTAGGTAAGACATTATATTCTCTTGTGAATCTATTTGCATAACCTGTTGCTTTCTATTTTTCACTAGTGCTTGGGTTACCCTGAAAGCGGGACAGTAGTCCCTTAAGGGGTTCCCTTTGATTTTGTTACCTGCAATAGTTATTGATGTATAAATTTGGTGTTTTGTTACTTGAGGCAATAAAAAACTATGGTCATAGTTATGGTTAAGGTTAATAAACGGAATTATTACGTATATATAGCGCGCCATGGATAGGCTTTAACCCTAGGGCTACCAAGCTTTTTTTGTAACACTGGCTACCAAGGGGGGGTGGTTACCACCCCCTGGATTTCGTGTTTGGTTTCACATATCATAACTTGTAATATAGCAGTGGATTCAGCATTCATTTCTGCACAGAATGGTATATTTAGTTGTACATTATGTGAATGCACCTCGAAATTACATCACTTTTAACAATGGAACCCATTAATTAGCAATATTTTATATTATTGCGTACATTTTGTACTTTTTGGATAA
>JACEVL010000114.1:2240000-2242500 GCA_020284085.1 Aporrectodea caliginosa | reverse complement strand
GGCGGCCACCAAGCCTTATGAATTGTGTTTTGTCAAGATTCAGCCGCAAGCGATTAGAGGAGAGCCATGCGTCAATGGCAGATAAAGCCTCTAACAACCGCTCTACCATTTGAACAGCAGAAGATGTTGGTCTATGTAAAAGGGCCTGGGTATCGTCGGCAAATTAACGGGAAGAAACCCCAAACAGTTGAAAAATACCCCCAAGGTCCGATATGCAACAGTATCGTCGTTTGGTGTCATGATCGTGGTTGTCTGTATTTAGGTCGTCTGCGTCCCTGAGTAGTCTTTCCGGATATAGCATTTCAGGGTTTTTAATTGCAGATTTTCGATTAAATCATTGTCTATAATATTATTTGACATTGCAAACTTCTTCCTGCATGAATTGTTCGCAAAAATAATTTAATGCGACTAACCATCTGTATGTGTAGCACTCTTCGAACATTCTCTTACCTGATTATATGTTACTGTTTTATTGCAGTAGGCTATAAATAAAAATTCTTAAAAACAATCGCAAGTCCTTTTTTGTATAATTTGTTCTGTTCCTTCTACACCTCAGAGAATATCTCCTTCAAATGCTTTTATAAAATGTTACGTTTGGGCGGCGGAGTTTCCGTGATTGGGTTAGCTCCATCCTTAGTGGGCTTACCCTTAGTGTGGTTCATGGCCTATATACGATGTCTAGATGGATCCCTGTCCCGTATGGTCTTCCCCAGAGCTCTGTTTTTGGTCCTCTTCTGTATATCATCTATACCTCGGGCTTTCCAAACTTCTGGCAGAGAGTGGGGCCCAAGGCAGCCTCACGTGGATGATATACAGACATACCCACTGAAACTGAAAAAACAGCCGGTTGTCTTGTCTCGATCGCGTTCTGAGAGCTTCAACGCGCCATATCGACCAAAGACTAATGTCACCAGATATATGTTTATCAACGTTCTGCATTTCTTATCCCACAGCGCATCGAGTTTAGAGTTGTCTTTCTGGTCTGACGATGCCAACTTGGCCTTGCACCAGCCTACCCAGTAGACCTCTGTCAGCCGGTATCAGAGGTCCAGGGTAATAGCTCCCTTCGCTCTGTTGAGCGGGGGTTCTGGTGGTCCAGTTTGCCCGCACAGCAGCTTAGCAAAACCGCGCATTCTCTGTGGTAAGCCCTCAGATTTGGAATGGCCTCCCTTGGGAGCTACGTGTGTTCCCTAGATCGTACTGATACGGTTTATGGCCATTTGAAAACTTACCTGTTTGTACGGGTTGGTGTTGGGAGTGCTTCTGAGTAGTTACCTTGAAGGGGCGCTATGTAAATTTTTGAATGAAGGAAGGAAGGAATGAATACCAACTGTTCTTAAAATGTTACTTGGGTAATTTAAAAATATTCCACAACTAATAATACAATTTTAAGTAACAAGCGAATCTAACGAAACAAAACAAGTGCCGCTTGGGTTAAATTACCAAAACACAACATTTTATTCAAAATATATCAACACCAAAATTAACGGATTCGTTAGGCTGATTAAATAAAATAAATGTGGCATTATTTAGTACGACAAGTAATAGGCCTATTTATACATTTATTAATTGCACAAGATTCAGAATAAAGTTCCGTATAAGGTTCAATCATGAATGTAGACTAATCGTTTCAAATGAAGAGTATTCCTTGGTGTATTGTGAGCTGTTTGGCCATCGTCTATGAAAGGAATGAATACCAACTGTTCTTAAAATGTTACTTGGGTAATTTAAAAATATTCCACAACTAATAATACAATTTTAAGTAACAAGCGAATCTAACGAAACAAAACAAGTGCCGCTTGGGTTAAATTACCAAAACACAACATTTTATTCAAAATATATCAACACCAAAATTAACGGATTCGTTAGGCTGATTAAATAAAATAAATGTGGCATTATTTAGTACGAAAAGTAATAGGCCTATTTATACATTTATTAATTGCACAAGATTCAGAATAAAGTTCCGTATAAGGTTCAATCATGAATGTAGACTAATCGTTTCAAATGAAGAGTATTCCTTGGTGTATTGTGAGCTGTTTGGCCATCGTCTATGAAAGCGTTCTGTTCAGAATATCAACAGAGAACCTTGAAGGTCTTGTCTTCTCGTATTCTCTACACCTGAGTGTGGGTGTTGGCTTCAGCGTAACCATCCAAACTGATCAGCTGTGCAGTCGGTGCGTACGTATACTACACACAGAGAAATTCTTTTAGCAAAATATAGGTTTAGCATCAACGTGAAAATACAGCAACGTCTACTACCCTACTTCTACCATTCTTTTACCGAAGGCAAGGATGCTCCCGTAAGAATGAAAACCTTATATTACGGAGTTAAAGTGTCATAAGCTGATACTGCGACTGCGCTTTTTTGGGCGCTATCGAAATCTCGAGATTACGATTTTAAAACAAATATTGGCCGTCAAGCACAATTAAGTACATTTTTATGATTTAATACTAGAGTTTCTTTACTACGATTGCCCATAGGTTTAGTGCAGAAAACATA
>JACEVL010000114.1:2210000-2230000 GCA_020284085.1 Aporrectodea caliginosa | reverse complement strand
CCTTTATGACTGAAGACAGTTAAATGTGTGTATTAACCTGACTATTTTAGCAGCATCTTACCGAGTAGTTATTCATCTTTGCTTGCAGTGAAAACAGATTTAAGTAGTAAAATTACGTAGAATTGTTTACAGTAGCAAAGCCTTAGACACGTCTTTATTCATATTATTTTGTGAAATCTATACAGTAGGTTTCCTCTAATGATATGTCATTATGGTTATAGGCTATCGGATCATTCGGTCTTCAAAGTTTGCTGAAAATAAGAAGAAGGTAAGAAATAAGAAGAAAATAGCAATGTTCCGCCAATGTCTATTAGCGTTTCTCTTGATGTCTAACATGGCATGCATGTTGACATCTATGGCTGTTGCGAAAGTCTTTGAGAAGACGCGATATCCCAACGGAACAGTGACCTGTGCCTTGGATGAGCCATCGCTCGTGATTCCTTTTGAGCAGTTGTCTCCGTCATTATCAGATGGGGATTCATGCGTGGCTCCTGGGGCTCTGTGCGCCAAGCAATGTGTCCAAGATCCTGATTGCACCAACTACAACTACAGGGCGTATCCTAGAACCTGTGAGATATACCACTACACGCCGACAACCTGTTCACCTGTGACAGGATGCTACCATGCGGAGGTGAGTTGGAGATAGCCCTACCGTACATCTTATCGTATCCTGGTCTGCACCTTGAAGTTGGAGGGACTGAATAAGAATGCTAACCTTAGAATAGTAATTGCAACTTTAATTGAACAAACAAGCCTATCATGTTGAATGGCATCAAGGTATAGATTATTGGTTTGCGGACAATTCGCCCCCGGAAGATTTGCTCCCGGAAGTTTCGCTCCCTATTGAAATGAAGCATCACATATTTGTTGAATTGTAAAAATAGTTTAGTGTGCAGTTTATTTTCATCAGTCTAACTTCTATTTACGCAAAGCATTATTTTCATCAATCCAACTTCTATTTAGGCAGCAAGATAAGATAATAATGAAATTCGAAATGATACAGGATAAATTGATCCTATCCTGTATAATCGCGAATTTTAAGATTTTCTTATCTTGATGCGTAAATGGAAGTTGGATTGATGAAAGTAATTATTCGCGTAAATAAAAGTTGGATTGATGAAATAATTCTTGTTGTAAATGAAAGTCGGATTCATAAAAGTAATCTTTTGCACAAATGGAAGTTGGATTGATGAAAATAAACTGCGCGTGTCAATCTTTAATGGAAAAAAGGGCTTAATGCTAGAGAAGGACGGTCCAATACAACTTGGCCTTGTTTTGATACACCTAAGGTCGATGCCTTCTGCAATAGAAATGTGCGCGATAAAAGTCATTATAATTAAGAATTAACGACACAGGAGAAACACACATCGACTGCGGAATGTAACTACTGACTGGCATTGTAGTAACTAGTCCTATTTAACTTAATCAAGTCGTTTTATAGCAACCAATAATGCCAGAGCATGTGAAGTTGCAAAATACATTGGCGACAAAGGGAGGCCCAGAAGGGATGGAGATCCCGCTAAGGAGGGTCAACCGGATAACAAATTTCGACAAACATTCCAAGTTAGCCAATAAAAACAAAAAACTGAACCAGATTGTGACTACAAACAACAAGGGTTGAATTGTCTAGAAACAAGTGATAACACGATCTTAACTACTTAACTTGATCCTTAAATAAACGCGGTCATATGCACTTTCAGCGACAGTAGGCCTAGCTGTTTAAACTGAGGAAAGAAGAAATGCACGTAGGCATAATCTTTTTGAAAACCTGCAGGTTACTAGAGGAACGGATTTTTGGTGGTGGAGTGCCGCATGATTTAATAGTAAAGCGGCGAGTGGGTTATGATAGGGCGAAATGCTGCTAAATTCACAGAGAAGAGCGTATGAATGTCGGAGGCATGTGGGAGGAAATCCTTAAATACAGGTGGGAGGAGGCCATGCTCAAGGCTAAAAAAATTCACCAATTTGGAGGATAGAAATAGGTCTGTAATAAAGGTTACATTATCTTTTTCGACGTTTTTAAGTATTGGCACTATTTTAGCTATTTTTATGGCGTATAAAACAATCCTTGTAGCAAAAGAACAATTTATTATTTCCGCCAGAGGTTTAGCAACCAGGGTAGGATTGGGTTGTACAAGGGTCGATGTCATCAATTCCTTTGCTATGTGTCAAACGTATATTACGACTAATATCCATTATTTACTCTGGGAAGGTCAATTAGAGACCCATAGAATTCTGTAGAGGAGGCCGGTAGATAACTGAAGTATGGAAGAGATGGATCTGGTATTTTTTCTGCCAGTGAATGAGCAATGTTAGTAAAGTAACTATTAAAGCCATTTGCTATTTCTTGCGCATCCTTCCCCTTCTTCCCGTTAATATTTAGTGACTCAATTTGCGCTTCTCTAGTCGAGTGATACGTCAAGATTGATATAAAACCAACTAGATTTAATTTTATGAAAACTGCACGAATGTAGTATTGCAATTGTGTATGTTCTGTTACAATCTAACAGAAAAAATATTCATTATAATGTATAGACTTCTAATTAACATTTTGTAATTAAGTCTTCACGTTTTTTTAGGTCACCGATCTTCAGAGTTGTCAGATACCGCGTGAGTGGCAAACATTGTTCTTCGTGTGAAATTAATCGAAAACCTTTTAAAATAGGCCATAATTATCTCGTTATTAGGAGCACTATTGGAGGGATTATATTCACTGAAAGTTTTCACTCTCTTATAATTTTTTCTCCATACTGAATGCAAACCTATAGATCTGGACGGAGCATCAATTTTATCTAACTTAGTTAAGGCAGCTGTTAAATAGATAGATGTAAGGCGCATTGGTTAGTTTATAGCACAAAATATTTCCAATTGAAATCAGTTATAGCGCTAATTGGAAGCCAGGACGTTAATCTGTGGCAGAGGAGAAATTATAATAGGCCCAAGGAAAATATTTAAAGTGTTAAGCCGTGAACGTGACTTTATAAACGGAGTTATTACATATATTAATAGCGCGCCATGGATAAGCTATAATAGAGTTGCAACAGTGTGCCCCTTAATATGGTTATTGAAACAGTTCCATTGAATCAACCGTTCAAACTGTTGATGGATTTCGGGAACTGAAACCTAATCTATGCTAAAAGTCACAAAATTATAAAACAAATTCTGGACTACAATATAGCCTAGATATTTTTTTAATTAACGTATTTTATTTGTGTATACATGCAATAGTGGAAACATCAACAACATCCGCAGTTACAAATGACTGTAACGAAGACCATTCAGTTCTTGCAACGGACTCGCTGGTCATAACCCCGGGATGGAAAGAATCTGCCGCCTCAACAGCTTCAACTAGTGCACCAAATGAACTAAATGACTCCATTATTAACAAGCCAGGATGGGGAAATGGAGGTGACACCAATTTGCCAACTATTTCAACTAACAGCCCTAAACCGGAATTTAAAGAACTGACCTCAACACGTACCAGTTCAATGCCCTCAGCTGATTTCAAAAACGTTTCCAATTCCAAACCACTAGATGCTTTTAACGCAATGTTCTCAACCAAAGCTCCAGCCGTTTCCAATGCAATATCCTCAGCTAAATCCTCAACCGTTTCCAATGCAATATCCTCAACCAACTCTTCAACCGTTTCCAATGCAATATCCTCAACCAACTCTTCAGCCATTCCCAATGCAATGTCCTCAACCAAATCCTCAACCGTTTCCAATGCAATGTCCTCAACCAAATCTTCAACCGTTTCCAAAGCAATGTCCTCAACCCTTGCTCCTACTACTTCCACCAAATTTCGAGCCATGGAAAGTACGACAACAGCGGTGACTATCGTTCCACCGCCGACGATTACTTCAGGCAGTCAATGCGACAAATATTTGTGTGAGTATGAGTACTTTCAAATTTCAAAGACATCCCATGCCAACAGTCAGCCATGCCAAGATATTTTTAATATTATTAATATTGTAATTAATATTATTATTACTATTATTATTTAAATTATGATTGATATTATTATTATTATAATTATTATTATTTATAATACTATTATTATTATTATTATTATTATTATTATTATTATTATTATTATTATTATTATTATTATATTATTATTATTATTATTATTATTATTATTATTATTATTATTATTATTATTATTATTATTATTATTATTATTATTATTATTATTAGGTAGTGTCATTTCATCAGAGTTCAGAGATTGGTGGCAGTGTCCCGGAGAGGCAGATGGCGTTCCCCCGTTGAAGAGCCACTGAGATCCGCTGGAATATTATTATTATTATTATTATTATTATTATTATTATTATTATTATTATTATTATTATTATTATTATTATTATTATTATTATCAATATTATTATTATTATTATCAATATAATTATTATTAACATTATTAATATTATTAGTATTATTAATATTATTATTATAAATTATATATATATTTTTGTTATCTATTATTTTAATTATAATTAATCCTGGGGTCAAAATTTAGGGACATTCAATTGTCAACGAAAACGCTCTTAATATAGTTTCTAAAGCCTGAGGGATCATATATACCTCGGGCAAAAAAAAAAATAATAATAATATTATTATTACTATTATTATTAATATTATTATTAGGCCTATTACTTTCTCCTGTGTTCCAGCTATACCAAGCTATGTGATGCAAGTCAACCAAGGTTTTGGATTGGACCAGGACTGGCAAGCCTACAAATACGGATTCAGCGACGCCAACGGCGGATACTGGCTTGGAAACGAAAACATGTATCGGATGACAAACAATGGTCACAACTGGAGTATGTGCTTCGACGCTGTGGACCAGTTGGGCACACCATACCACGTGTTCTACAGCACGGCCATCCTGGATGCCGAGAGTGCCGGATACACCTACTTTTTGGACGGAATGAAAGGTTCTCCATTCGACAGCCTGGGTCCAGACAGTCGCAAGTACAAATTTACGACTAAAGATAAGAACAATCAGAATGGCACTTGCGCAAACCAGGCTGCTGCCTGTAAAGGTGGATGGTGGTGGAGTTGCAGTGGCGGGGGAAAACTTGTGGCGAACGGAGCCGGAAAGTGTGGATTCTCTTATCCAATATTGGGGTCGATGTCCTTGCAGCTAAAACGCACCTACGCAAGAATAAGCCAGAAGTAAATTGAATACCACGTGCCTCAGTCAGACTCAGAATTTTCCTGGGGTCAAAATTTAGGGACAACCGATCCAATCAGATCCACTTATTTATGCTAATTCATTCATGTTATATGACATTACGTTACTTTAATGCAAACACAGCTAAATGAGTAAACTGAACGGTCTTTGGTTACAATAATTGTTTTGTGAAGCTGATTTAAAAAATTACTTGAATTATTCATTATAATGTCTTTTGTACATTCAAACCCGCCAAATGGTTTACAAATTCTGATACAATGTGACCCGTCTAATGTCCACCCGACCCGTGGACCCATTTTACATGTTCTACACAAGCCTGCTTTGACTCACGAAATGTAAGACCCCAGCTTGGTTCGGACCTGCGGAAAATTGTAATGGCCCATATTTCTGATTGACCGCTATGAAACCCGCCTTCGAATAAAAGCTAATTCGTTGCAGAGCATTTAATCGGAAATTTTAGATTAAACCATTGCTTATATCTAGAATTGTAGACTTATTTCTGCATGAATTATTCGCCAAAATAATTTAACAATGAACAATCTGCATGTGTACTTGTGTAGCACTCTTTGAACATTCTTTTATCATTGTTTTATTGCAGTGAATAACTTATCAGTAGTATGTTGTGATTCGTAGTTTATGATTATCTTTTCATTGTATCACGATTTTGTGTATTTGTGTATTTACGTCGACAGCGTTTCTTCGGAGATGGCGCTGCAGAACTTTTAATTGCAAATTGTAGATTAAATCATTGTTTATATTTTGCATTGCAGACTTCTTTCTGCATGAGTTGTTCGCCATAAATAATTTTAATTCAACGAGCGATCTGTATGTGTAGCACTCTTCAAACATTCTTTAACCTGATTATATGTTACTGTTAAATTGCAGCAAGTAACTTAAGAACAATTTCAAGTCCTTTCTTTGCATAATTTGTTCTGTTCTTTCTGCACGTGAGACAATATTTCCTTCAATTGCTTTTAATAAAATGGGGCAAATTCAACCTTAACGGCTTAAGTTTTATAGAATTATGCAAACGGTATTTATTTTGACATACAATGTAGGCCTAGTAGGCTACAGTGGCGTAACGAAGGGTTTGAGCGCCGATGGGCAAGATTTAATGACTGCAGAGATGGCAGCGCTAGATTTTACGATCCAGATCTAGGCTTTTCGGTCTTGTCTAGGTTTCTAGGTTTCGTGTCCAAAGTCTAAGTTTTTTCATGGAAGCTTTCGTGTCTTAAAACACATACTTTTTCTGCAATTCCTAAAGCATTAGGCCTACTTAAATATATTTCAGGCATTTTCACAAAAAAGGCACTACACACTTCACTAAAACCAATTTATAATGGCGATAATAATAAGTTCTATGATTGATCATCTATGGTCTGGATGACGAGGCCGGTGCAGTATACCGACCTTACCATTGTGCGAACCGTGCAATTGCACAGGGCCCGCAAATTTGGGGGCCCGAGAATGTCAGAAAATTAACATAAACAAGACACCCTAATAATAATAGGCTTAGTATGGTTTCAATTAAATTTTCTCTTTTATCAAAAAGTCAAATGGTACAAACTTAATTTTCTGTGACATTTTATATGACATTTCGGGCCCCCTATTAGTGGGGAGGCCCAAAAATCTCACAGTAAACCTGTGATATTTTCGGGCCCTCTGTGGGGGCCCGAAAGTGTCCCAGAAAATTTACATGAACAAGACACCCTACTAATAATGTTATGCTTTCAATTTAATCTTCTCTTTTGTCGAAAAACAATTTGACTTGTGTCATAGAGGCCCATACAGTTCACTCTGCACAGGGCCCGCAATATACTAGGGCCGGCACTGGCCGGTGTCACGATATAAAGTCTCCCCGAAAGAGTCTTCTTCTGGCTGAAATAATGTCTTCCCGGAGACTCTGTTTCGGTACAAAGTCACCCCCATTGAAATAGAATTCCCCTATCTACGACACAAAGTCTCTCACTATTAAAATCGCCCCTCTATTTTCATTTGTTACCTGCATTATCGTAATTTGCATAGGCCTACTACGATGTGAATATGCTTGTACTTCTCCATCGACTGCAATACATTTGATATGATTTCTTTTTCTGAACCGACACGCCATTGGAGCGAATTCTTGGTATTAACTATTTTTGCAACATTAAAAACTGAAGACCAAGTTGTACTTATTTTTAAATTTAATATATTGAATTATTGAATTTAATAATTAAATTGATGTCGCTTAGTTCTTACCACTGAAAGTTAATCTTGAGCCTCCTTGTTCTGGGCCAGGCATTTTCGCCGAACCAAGGTGAGTACAGCAAAAATTATCGGACTAATCAGAGTAATTTATCGTTTTTGCTTACTAAATAATTTTATATACACGAAATTTCAATGCCAATGTCCAGGATAACTGTCATCAATCCTACTTTTACTTACGCAAGAAGTATTTTTCATCAATCCAGCTTCTATTTAGAAAGAGTTATTTCTTCTTCAATCCATCTTTTATTTATGCAAGAATTATTTTCATCAATCCAACTTCTACTGAAGCAAGAGTTATTGTCATCAATCCAACTTCTATTTAGAATTATTATATATAAAAGCGCAAAAACGATAAATTACCCTGATTAGTCCGATAATTTTTGCTGTACTCACCTTGGATCGGCGAAAATGCCTGCGCCAGGGACCCTCTAGCTCTCTGCCCCGTTCGCTACGCCAATGGTAGGCTACTAGCAACTGATATCTAAACGCCTAACATGTTAGCCAACTGAATATTATGCATTAGGGCGCACATTACTGATGGATCATGATATAGTGATATACATATATACACATTGATAAAAAGTTTTTCACTACAAGAACCATGCATGCAATTATCTATTGCAAGACTTGTGCATCATGATAAAAGACACCAAAGAAAATTTAGATTAGCACTAGACTAAATATATTGTAGGTGAATTAGTGTATCAGTTCCAGTTCATCTTTAAAAATCATTTTAAAAACCAGCACCTGCACTTAGTTCTCTCTACACCGTTTATACTATTCACAAATAAAATTTGAATCGAGTCCTGGTAATCATATTTAATCACATGACTGTGTTAGATATATATATTTGATTAATTCAATTTTGAGTATAGAGTTGCACTAGAAAGGACCCGCCATTCATACTAAATGCTTTATTAAACTGTTAATTTATCATTTAGCACTTTTATCGCATTCGCCCTCCGGTGAAATATCTGACAGTTCGTACTGTAATTTCACCGAAGTAATTACAAACTGGCTGGCAGTATTCGTTCAGGGCCAAAGTGAGCTCGTGATAGAGCAACAAATGCTTACTAAACGTGTTACGTTGTGAACTAGAAGTGGCTTGTACTGGAAGTGGCAACCGAAAAATGGCTTAACCAGAAGGGTAGACTCTGACCGAAAAATTCCTACCTTAAAGAACTCCAACGTTGAACCGGAGTTGATCATGCCGTACTTGATTTCAGTCTGTTTGGCAAGGTCCTCTGCAGACTCAATAGGTGACTGCATTCTCTCGACCGTTAGAAAGGCAGCCAAGTTAGCCGTATAAGACGAGATGATGATCAACGTGAAAAACCACCATACACTGCCTACAATCCGTCCTGATATCGACCTAACAATAAAACTTAATATATATATATATATGACGTTTATACAAATCCATTTATATATATATATATATATATATATATATATATATATATATATATATATATATATATATATATATATATATAGTATTAATATATATATATATATATATATATATATATATATACTGAACATTATTATGCCCGAAGGAAGCAGAAAGAAGTATTACAAGCCTGTGTGCGAAGATGTTCAATTGAGAATTGAACATCTTCGAATTGAATTTTTTAGTATGGAATTTAAGTCTCGGTATGTATGTATGTATGTATGTATGTATGTATGTATGAGCACTTGTTATAGCGCCCCTTCAAGATTTCTACTCAGAGGCGCTCCCGACTGCAGCGCGGACACTGAATCGGAGTTTCACGCCGAAGCGCATGAGCAATTGCGAGTGAAGGACTTGCCCAGGGTCCCTACGCGGCGGCTTGAGGTGGATTCGAACCCGCAACCCTCCTGCTGCAAGGCACAGAACATACCCTACACCACCGCGCCCCACATGATTGTGATTTTGTGAATGATTGTGATTTTTCAAAGTCTTGGTCTTGAGGTTAAAGGTCTTGGCCTTAGACTTGAGGCCAAAAGTTTTGCTTTTGGTCTCGAGGTTCAAAGTCTTGGCCTTGGGTTTTAAGCCTTGACAACAAGACTGGACACTAAACGTGTATGGGCGATCACTTCTAGGTGGTCGCCCTTACCGACATGTTCTCTTGTTCAGTGAGTCTTCAGCCGGCCCACGCTGTGCCAATGTGCCATAACAATAGCTAATGCACGGCTAGCTGGGGGCATAAATTGACCGCAACGACCACGGTTGTTAGAGGAAAGAAGCCACAAACGTGACCGACCTCGGTTCGATGTCGCATCCTTGTTGCATGAATGCTCCAAGGGAGAACCAGAGACTGTTGAAGATGGTGAAGTTGTTGGTGACGGAAGGTCCGTCCGTGTGGTCCTCGATGTGCCATTCGAACGGACTGAATCGACTGACGAGAAAGAGGACAACACTGACGCCGATGTAGGCGAATATGACACACATCCAGATCTCATAGGACAACGGATTCATGAAGGAGAAGACGCTCGGAGGGTCCTTCGTCGGTTTCTACAAAACAAGAACGAAAAGCTAAGCTTTATAATGTCTCTTCTAAGCATACAAATCCAAATGTACTGCAACCTTATAATCATTCAACAACTCATATAGCAGCGGTGGTGAAGATCTTACCCGATCGTCACGTAAAAATGTAAATGCAGGTCCTACACGTTTTGATATAGCGACCGTACATGACCTCGATCCTGCTCATATTTTAATGAATTAATTGGGTGATTAAATGGCGTACTGCCCGTTTCAATGGATGCTACACCACTTAAGATGCCCGTTTACGGACCGTGCTACCACGAGATTTAAATCTTCGAAGGGGTTGAGGTCATCTGTTGCTATAGAAAACGAGAAAATGACTTAATTTTAAATAGAATAGTAAGATAGGCCTCTGGGGGAAACGAAACTGAGCAAAATAAACAGGTCGTAACTAGGATTATGTTGGTAATTTTAGCAACGGCTGCTACAAACAATATGAGGTCACAACCTGGGAACCGCACTTGGCAACAAAAGATTCGAAATGTTTGAAAATGAATATAATAATTGTCTTCTCAAGTTTGCTAATTAACATAACTGGAATTAACATTTTCATATACATGTACATACATGACCTGAAATTATTTAGTCTAATTAATATTTTTGTAGAGACTATAACCCCTGACCTTAATCATAATACTGATGCCAAGACTCATAAATGGCTTGGAGAAGTCGATAACTTGTTCTCTGTCGGCTGTGATTGTTAAAGGTGCAATTGCGAGGTCGGCTTCCTGTAATAATGCAGCAACCAGTACCTCTCTAGTTTCAGCAAGAACGCAAAACACATTGTCATTATACATAGAAGCATAATATAATCGTCAATCGATCACACGTCGAAGCGTAGAAGAAAAAAGTGAAGAGGAAGGAGGAGGAGGAGGAGGAGGAGGAGGACGAGGAGGAGGAGGAGGAGGAGGGGGAGGAGTAGGAGGAGGAGGAGAACGCAAAAAGGAAAAAGAATGTGAAGAGGAAGAAGCAGAAGAGGATGAGAAGAGAAGAATGCAAAGAAGAAGAATGCGAAGAAGAAGGAAACAAGAACATGAACAAGAAGAAGAAAGAGCTGGGATTCTGAGAGATAGCCATGGATACGAAGTATTAGCGACTCCACTTGTTCAGCCTCGGCCGGTCCTCGTTGTAATTGTAACTATTCTTACAGTCTTCTAGATTTATTCATAGAGCGACACTGCACCACTCCAAGAGAACTAAATAAGAAACTTTCCCTCACCATCTGATATTTCAACCGAGAGTGCACGATAAGTGCACTCGTTTTATAACTTAGTGCATTGGAACAGAATTCAGAATTCAAAATATCTGTCAGTTCTGTTGTGATCTGAACATTGAACTAGTTCAACACAAACGCAAATTTCTTTCTAGAAGGTCTTACGTGTCTAACTAGATCTCCAACCATTCCATTCCATGATGAATTCTTGTCGTCCTTTTGTCCATATTTGTTGTCCTTGACTGGTGCAATGATGTAATCAAATTTGACAAACTCGGCGATTTTCTTTGCCAGATCAGCGCAGTAGCCCTCGTAGAGATCGTTTGCCTCAAGGGGTGGCCCGTTCCTTGGCTGTTCCTTTGCCATCAGATAGGGTTTCGTCTGCAAATGGAAAACACCGCTTTCATATTAATTTATACGTTGCTGTTTCATGAGAACTTAGTGAGGTTTCAATCAAATAATCCTCTCTGCATTAGAATAAACGATTATATTAAATTGTAATTGTTCTTGTAATCTGATATTTATAAAGCGCCATTTTCAAGAATAAATTCACCAGTGGCGCCCAAATGGTTTTAAGCGCCGACAGTTCATCCGTTGGCAAGTGATGCTCAGAAAACTACTGAAGACACCTTGCAGTGTGGATCTCCGCGCACTCGCAGAGCTTAACCAATAGATTTCAGTCCGAGTGACATATGACCGCAAGTTCAGATTGGACTACAGGCACTTCTTTAATCTACTGTAGAAGGGTGCGAATCCATGGGTAATTCGGCCATACCCCTCCCCTAAACACAATCGGTAGGGCAACCCCACTGAAACTACCCATTATATGAGTGGTGACTGTGTTGAACGGTTAGTTCAATTAGGATGTGCTTCCATTCATGGCAAGATTTCTGGGTCTGAAAGACTACTCAATGAAAGCATAAGGATTATAAAAAAAATCCAGTGAATGGATAACAGTCTCAAATGGCATCGAAACAAAGGGGAAGAGGTTTAGGCTAAAGTATTTATCGCATGATGACGATTTCTAACATGCTTCCATTCGATTTTCTTCACGATAGGAAACCAACAAAATGCAGCAATAGCTCAACTGAACTTGGAAAATCATACGGATTCGTAAACTTTTATAAACGTCTTTAAGCATGGTGACCGATTGCTTCGGCCTGTAACGCGAAGAGTACGGGATTGAGCCGCTCCCGAAGCAGTTTCAGTGTAGGGACCTTGAGCAAGTCCTTCACTTATAATTGCTCAGCGCCATCGATGTTCTCTCACATGGTCGTGTGCACTTCTGTACTTTGGAAGGAGGGCAATATCAATGCAGTTGTATTATAAGTAGATTTGTATAAAATATATCTGCAGCGTCTTTCAAGGGCCTAGTAATAAGCTTACATTAAAAAATTATCGCATACAAAAATTATTACACCCCATTTCGAATGACATTAGAAATCATGGATAATCGCTAAAAAAACGCCACTTTTAAATGCACAGGATTAGTTAAATCCGTTGTTAACTAACCAATATTGAAGTTATAATACGAGTTCTGTTGGCAAACAAGTTTTGTCCTTTGAGGTCGATTTGACGAACTCTTGCGGTAGGCTGAATATGCAATCCTTTCTCTGAATGCCAGTAGCCCAGCTGCAAAACAAATCGTCAAAAGATAGATAAGATAGCATTGATTATGATGACCTACCGACGCCGTGCAGTGGCCAAGACGGTCGCAGGTTTCTCTTGCCTGTCAGTTTCCATCAATTAGTTGGTCACATTCGGATTTTGCTCGACATTTGCTATCGTCGTGTATTTAAAAGGCGCTAAAGTAATTAAATGTCCACATACATAATTATATATAATTATTTGTCTATGTCTACTTATTATAAATTCACTTAGAAACAAACTAACATACACTTATAAGAAACACATGATATTTTTGCGCTTGATCATATTAAATCTAATCTTAAGACTTCATATTATCTCCATTGAAAAAATGCAATATGTATCAATCGATAAAACTCCAAAATATATGAAAAATTTGGTCACTCTCAAATATCAGAGTATCAGGAGTGTCGTGAAAGGATTGCGGATGTTATATTGACGAAGTGCTAACCGAAGTTTCCCTGTTTGTATACAGTGTGGTATCTATTGCACAGCGTAAAGAAACAAATGAAAGGGAAATTTTAAACTAAGTAGGCCCTAGTCGGGGGACTTCTGTGTATCATTCGCCGTAATACAGAAAACATCCAACTACGGTCGCTTCTAAGCAAACTCGCACTCCATAATCACAATATTTTAGACGGAATCATGTAGGCCTACACGCAGTTCAAATTGCCGATATGCACAATCATGTTAAACATAGACGAATAGGTAGGCCTACATGAGTACATGAGTTAACATAGGCCATAGGTTAATCGATCCTGTATGTCTAATATTAAGGGATCAAAGATTCCGAGTGATTCTGACCTTTCCAAGACCTCGGCTAAGCGTTGCTTCGTAGATGTCTAGCCTGTAGTCACGTCGAAGACCAAACTTGTCGAATCTTATATCTCCAGTTAGTCCACCAAACTCTATCTGGATAAACAAAACTAATAACGGGTCACTGACTATAAGAACGATTAATCTCTACAGTAGGGTGGTGCTTAAAATAGGGAAAAATAAAACGCTTCCTTTTTTGTGATCCTACCCTCCAGAACTATTCCAACTGGTCTCAAATTATTACAGAAAAAATTTGAACTTGATATATTTAATATTTAGAGGTAGCCACAATGACCACAAAGTGTATAAAAAGAGCGATTTTTGACAAATGAAAACATACAAGACTATTACAAGAGCTGTTTCGGTAAACCAGGCTTGTTTCACTTTTTTACAATTACAGACAAATTAAATAGTTATGTGGACTCTACATTCAAAAAACTTGATGGGTTACAATCCAAAAATGCAATGAGAAAATTTTAAATGTCACAAAATTAGAAATGTTCAGTACAACGTTCAATGCACCTTTCTCAGTTTATTTGATAGAGACAGAGAGCGTCTCTTTCTTGGTGTCTGGATAAGCCTGACGGTGCTGTTGAACAACTTGCAGAAAAATACTGAAGCTGTAATTCATCATGAGTCATTAGGCCAATGAACTCCTGGATGAGTGCCATGCTGCGTTCTGCATGGTCGTTAACAACGTCTAGGTGATCCTGTTTATCGCTATTTGGAAATCGCGTCATAATTTGCTGCCATATTCAGTAGGCCGTAAGTCCACTATTATCGCAGATAGATTGATGAAATTTGCAGGACACGTAGCTTATGTGGTGCTAATCAAGGGCTGTTGAAGAATGTTCTAATACATCAATGCACATTCTGTGCAAATTTCATAAAATCTGAGATGGTTGAGTGCATGGGAAACATGCAAAAAATTTGTTGATTTGTAACGGAATGACCCAAATGTCAAAAAGTTTATCTAGTTTACAAAGAAATTCAGCCTCATTTGCTTGCTGTGTTACAGATTGTCGCCCCTTGTTTTTCTTAAGCAAACGCCATTCTTCAAATGTTTATTCTACTTTGGTTATGCAATTTCTTGGATCCATCATTTGGATCCTTGCCATTTGATAAAGCATTGCCAGCTTTCGACTGTAACAGCTGATGACTGTCTGACAGTTTGTTTTAGTTGAAGATGGTGATGTAAAAACAAACCAAGAGCCTGACGTAAGGATGGCAACTTGTTGCCGGTTAATTCAGTTAATGTTGAACCAAGGAGGTACACTTCAGTTTTAGATCTAGTTGCTGCTGCCGCCATATTTTATATTTAATAACTTTGCAAAATAAAAAAAATGTATTATGTGATTGTTTGAGCAGTTTCTGGTTTATATAGTCTATGCAATAATTATGCATCTGATGATTATCAGTAGTCTCTCAGCAACGTGCCTGAACTTGTCCAATGTCCATACAAGATGATCTCCGGCCAGAGCTGCGTTCGTTACTCCTGATCAACCCAACTGGGTTCTATAAGTCACTCAAGTCTTTTTTCTTTAGTTGTGGCTGGGCTGGGAGCGCTCCTGAGTAGGACTCTTGAAGGGGCGCTATATAAATTCTCACAATGAATGAATGAATGAAACCAATAGGTGCTGATGTACGCAGTATAAATCAGCCTTTGTCAGAAACAGGGAAAGAAATTTGCATCAAGGCTTGATGATATCAGCAAAATAATGATCACGAGTCATGACAGAAATTAATTTTGTGGGAATGTCATGTAACTAATGTGTGATTATTTACTGCTTTATTTATTTAGATGACCAACTACAGTTTTACAAACTGTTGTACTCAAATGGATACATTGTGGTTCAAGCTTGTGATTGCCATAAATTATGCTGAATTGCTGATTTTTACTATTTGGAACCTGTAAAACTTCAGTGACATTGAGCTACCAGTAAATATTCACCAATGGAGTAGATATTTGACCTGAATTTTTTCTTTATATAACTGAACAAAAATAGAGGGTAGGAGGTTCACATTTAAAACATGTGAAAATAAGCTCCACCCTACTCTACAGTGCCCAGAAACAAAGTCCAGAGAATCTTACTCACAAGAGATCAGTTAAAATAAAATCGAAACGCAGGTTGGGTCAGATACAGTATAAGAATGGGGTGGTACACATTAAAGACAGTCATTGACGATACATAAGAAACTACCTAAGGAACTGTCATCATCAGCATCATCAGTTCCTGGCGCCAGCCATTTGGCGGCGATGGGTACGAATAAATTATCTTCATTGTCCTCAGTCATTTTTCAAGTCCATTGCTACCCTTAGTGTTAGTTCAAGTGATTGTATGGCCTCATTTATGTTGTCCATACAACGTAGTCTTGGTCTGCCTTTGTTTCTTTTTCAATCGAATCTTGTATAGTGTATTGCTTGGGATTCTGTCAACTGTCACTCTGTCTACGTGTCCTAAGGAACTATAGCCTATTATAGGCCTACACCAGTGTAATTAATTCTTCCGTTTAGTGCTTAGTAATGACTTAATGATATACCAATTTAAGTTTAAAAACTACAGAACCATTGCTCAAAGTAAAATTAGTCGAAAACTCGTTTCTAAGAAACCATCGTCACGTTCAGAACTGATATTATGGATAGGTTTCATGATTAAGACATTAATATTACCTCTCTCATGGCCTTCATGATATCGTACCCATGCTGCCATATCTGAACCGGTTCTGCGTCACAGTTAATTCCTTCCGATCCGTTGTTATAGATCTTCCCATCGCGTAACGCCTGCTTGAAGACGGTTGGCTTCTCACTGATCATTCGCTGCAGAGCGCGGCTTATAACGCCAACAGCATCTACGGCCAACGCTGCCTCGTACTACATCAAACAAGCCATATTCGCATTTAGAACAGTTATTGAATCGCAACACATCGGATTAATTATCGATGTAGATAGCCTAAGCCTACAGACATTTTTTCATCATATTACACCATTCATAAGAAAATTACAGATGGTTTTCACGTGCCAATTTATAAATTATGCACGTCGTGTCATTTTTATGATCTTAATTCAAAATTATTTTAGTGATGTTTTAAATATTATCACTTTGCATTCTGACATTGGGCTGTGCCAGAAATAGCGTTTTTTCTGAAATAGTCTAAAGTAGATTTTCACCAAATGAACATCCACATGTACTACTAGCCTGGTCCAAACTTACATGGGAAATATATTTTTTCAAAATATGCTGCTCCACAAGGCTGCCCCTGTTACATTTGACTAGAAGACTCTGTGTTGAAAAAATTGAAGAGATCTGAGCATGTTTAGAGGTCGCTAGGTTTTGGCACTTTTTGTAGAAATTGCAAAAATTGCGCATCTGACGCGTTAATAGCTTTATTATGAATTAAAATAAGCACCCATGAACACCAAGCACCATCTTTCTAAATCATGATCAATATGCCAACTGTATTTAAGTAACTAAAAGAATAATAAGCTTATTTACAAATAAAACACTTATTTCAAGTTCTTTCTGATAGATAAACGGTTGTTGGCTTATAACTAATGTTTAAATTTTGCATGCCACCTTTTCATCACAATTCGTTTCATATCCTACAATTGTATTGTTCAATATTGCTCTGTATGCTGCTAATTTAGCGTGATTCGAGTACTTTTTTCGTCTGTGAAGCCAGCCTTGAATATGAAATAAGCTTACAGCACATGTTTTTTCACTTTCTGCAATAAAAGCTCGTACGTTACAAAACGGCAGCTATGGTGAAACTGGCATCAACAAAGAGTTCCTCACATTGTTGTCTGTTAGGGATGCCTGACAAAAACTTTCTTGGGTCTGGACTCCCAAAAAATTGGACAATCCTGAGGAATTTCATATTCATTACCAGAATAGACTATAGCATTTGGTGAGGCCACGAAAGCAACAATAGTCGCTGCGTTGGTAATTCTGGAGGAGGCTAGAATCCCCGCAAAGTGTGTGGATTCGGGTGTCCGCAAACTGTGGAAGTTGTATGAACACAAATTTTTGCTGATTCGAGGAGTTACAGTTTGAGTTCGATTTAATTAACTCTTTCAGTCATCATCTCCACTATTTCTTCGAAGCGTGTCACTGAAGACATCGAGGCTGCTCTGGTAATACAATCTTATTTATCCACCTAATCCGCTATCCATGTAGCGTCTGGACAGGAAATCCTTCGACCACCAGACTCCACTGGAAGAGTATGTCACAAGGAGATCTTTAAAACTGCTTGATCTTTTTACCATCCAGGGTCAAGAACAACCCACAGCCTTCCTATCAAAGTCCTTTACTCCCTGACCACTGGACCCTACTTCCCAGTCGATGAAGGCAAATGTCAAACTGTTGATGGTCGTCAATGACTGCGCAGAACGTGGAGTGGCTCTGATCCATTCTTACAATGATATACTAAGGATGAGTCACAGAAACAATACTTGCTGCAACTTGTCTCCAGTCATCGGACAAAATTTTCTGTTCCAACAAAGGCAAAATGAAATAATAGTAGGTTGCGAGTTTTCCAGCACTTCAATGGCGGGATTTATGCAGACTGGATTACTTCTTTAATTATCCAAAATTATATTTTATTACAAACGTAATGCAGCCTGACTTAGCAGTAACACTGCAGTATATATTTCTAAATTGGGCTGTTTATTTTTCAAAATAATAACTGACTTGAAAATAATTTATAACCGATTTGAAAAAAATCAAAATTATACATGTTTTTGACAAGTTCATACTATAATATGATTATGGCAAAAAGTCGAAAAACATAGCGACCTCTAAACATAATCAAATCTTTCCAAAATTTTGCATACAGACTCATGTTTTCATGTGTAACAAGGGCAGCCTTGTGGAGCAATGTATTTCCAACTTTTAATTTTGTGGACCAGTCTAATGTACTACTTGCCGAAAAAAGGTGCAAACATGAAACGAAAAGAGCTTTAAGATTTTATCCCTGTTAAATGAGAACTGCTATGTTAACACTGTTAACACTGAGACTGCCCTAGTCTTCGGTGTTAGTTAATTCGACAACTCACCGATATTTTATTTCCGCCGGCGCCTTTGTATAATTGTGGATCTAGTTTCGCCCAATCGTTGAGAAATGCGCGGACTGTGCTATTTGTTCTGTCAACCAGACGGAATCCAGTGACATTCATTCCTCCATGACCGAAGGCATCGACGAATATATCGTCTATTCCCTGACACATGAAACAGACCTTATCGCATACCGTAACACATTTCGTCACGTCGGCTATGGTGAAATACTCAGAAGAAACGAGAGAAGGTGAAACTGTTTTAAGGTTAGAGCGCAACGAATGAAGAGGAGAGGAGAAGAGAAAATAGGAAACAGAAAACAGAAAAGAATTATTATTAATGACTCTCAGGACTGAATCGGAACTCGTGAAAACTTACCAAACCAACCATGAAGTAATGATGTATCATGCCACGGATTTCCTTGTTCTATAAACAAATAAAAACACTAAATCATGCTTCATCTTTTGAAGTCATTTAGTGCAGATAATTAAACGCTAGCATAAATCTAAGTGGATATTTAAAACTATGTTGTGCTATGTCGTGTTATGTTATGTTATGCTCAGTTATGATGTGATCTGTTCTGTTATGTTCTGTTATGTCCTGTTAGATATTTCTTTGGTATGTTGTGTTATGCTATGTAATGTTATGTAATGTTATGTAATGTTATGTAATGTTATGTAATGTTATGCTATGTCATGCAATGTTATGTTCAGTGCTTTAAGTGTCAAGTAACGATGTTGTCTGTCACTTAGACGGATTATGCCACCAAAGACACACAGTATCATGCAGTTCAAATAAGTTTTCTTTGCAATTATATAATTTTCTGCTATTGAGATAGGAAACAATTTTTGTGCGCTGGAGCTTATGACTTTGACTAGTGCATGCTCAGAATAACCGACCACTCTTTTTAGAAGGTCCTCGCAGTCCGTCGATGGAAGGTCCAGTAGGATTCTCTTTCCCACCTCCTTCCGTGAATCCAACCTCTGCAGAGTTTGATGGGCATCGGCCGCGTTTCGAACTCGATACACGTGCATCTTAACGATATATCCATCTTCCGCAAAGCCATCTAACAGTTGTTGAAGTCGTTCCAATCCTAGCCAAAGCGAAGGGATTTATTAGACTAACATTAACTAACTGGATTGCAGATTCCCTTGCCTGTAATCTGTAGACTAGTGACTTTTAAAATGCTTTGAACTACTTAACTGAATGGGTAAAAGATTCATGTATTTTGTTTGGAATTAACGAACGAAAACGTCGATTTTATATTAATCTCATTGTCACTTAAAATAACAAACATATATT